>PVHY01026470.1:0-17245 GCA_004024945.1 Uropsilus gracilis
ACCCTGCTTCCTGCCTGAGATTAAGGGCCTGTCTGCTGAGATTCCCCAGGAAGGGGGGGGCACAGCCTCTCCCTGGGGCCGCCTTCCCAGAAGCCCGGGCTCACCCAAGAGTAACTTGGTGCCCCCACAATTAGAGTTGCTGAAGCAGCCAAGACCTCACATCCCTCACTCAGGGGGATGGAGGAGCCCAGCCTGGGAGTGTGGTGGGGAGGTGCTGCCTGTGTGGGGTGTGGGTCCTGTGTGAAGAACCGGGGTGGGGGTGAGAGTAATTAGGGGCCCAGAGAGCAGTGGTAGGATGCCCCTTGAGGGAGAAAGACTGACAGGATCTTGGCCTGGCCTGGAGACAAAGGGTAAGTCTGCCCAGCCTCCGGGGGTGTGCGGGATGAGGAAGGGTGACCCAGCACAACAGTGAGAACCCAGAGCGCTTGACCTTGGGATGAGCCCACACTGACCACCTGGTGCTGGCTGCTGGGACTCGGAACTCCTGCAGCTGTCACGGTGGGGGGAAGGGGCTCTGCAGGTGCTCCTCACCCTTCTTCTGCTCCCTCTGACTGCCCTGGCTGCTAATCCGATGGTTCCGGCCTTGCTCTCTGAAGAACTGGCAGTCTGGGCCCGAGGGGAGGGGGCTCTGGGCCAGTGGCGGTGGCTTAGATGCCCAAGGAGCTCGACTTGGAGCAAGAGAACAGGGTGCAGCTACAGGCCCTGGGCGCTAGGGATCTGTCCGGCCTGGCTCTATGTGCGGGTGTGTATGTGTGTGGACACGTGGGTGGTGTGTTATGAGTAGTGTGAGTCCACACCCGAGGGGCAAGTGGGCTCAGGTGCTCTTTGGGGGAGGAGAGGCAGGGCTGAGCCTCACTCTGTGACCCCAGAGTCTGGCCTCTCCTGACCCTCCCCAAGTCTCCAGGGAGCAGTTACTGGGGAGCAGCGATGGGCGTCAGCAGGGGAAGCCTGGCCCTTCCCACATGGTGTCTCACAGGCAGAGGCGGTGTTTCTCCTTTGGTCCAAGTTCTGAGCAGAGGCTGGAGGATGGACTTGAAGACCCCTGTGGGGGAGACCGGTGGATGCTGGTGGGAGGAAAGGGAAGAGGCAGAGCCTGGAGGAGAGGCAGGAGGGGAAGTTGAATACAGTCGCGCCTCTGTTCAGTTCCTGCCTCAGACTGCAGCTCTCGGCCTTTCCACTTGCTCACACCTCACTGGAGACCCAGCTAGTTCTAGCATGTCTGTTAGTTCCCTTTATTAACAAGGAGACCAGAGAGGGTAAGCTACTTGGACGGGCTGCACAGCCAGTGAGGGATTAGGGTTCCAAGTTAGCCACCCCTTGCCCTCTGCCCAGCCTGCAGTTACCCACAGGCCTCCACTCCAACACCCCCTGGAGACAGGCCTCACACTAGCCTCTTCTTTCTTGCCCAGCCCAGAGCCACATTCTGGAGCTCTGGCTTTGTGTCCCGGGACCCTCAGAAATACAGGCTCTCCCTTCATTCTCTTCCCTTTCTGCCTCCTGGCCAACATGGGCCTCCTGTCTTCCACTGTCCACCCTCTTACAGCCCTTCAGGCCCAGTGGAGTGGAGGATCCTGGGGCCCCTGTTCTCCACCGCAGCTACCCCCTGCCAGTGCCCCTGTTTACCAGCATGGTGAGCCCATTCCAGGGCCTTCTGGGTCCCTGAGGGGCTTGACATGCCACACACTTTGGGGAGAGGCTTCAGCTAGCTGGTCACTGGGCTCCGGGCTGAGGTGCTCTTTGCCCCTTGAGCTCTGGTGCAAGCTCTCTTTGGCCGGAGCGGCCCTCCGCAAGTAGGAGGCCTCTTCCTGCCCGAGGTGTGAGGCCAGTGTGGCAAACAAGGTCAGGTCACACTGACTTTCCTGGGATGGGCCATGGCTCGGCTGTGGATGACTCCCCGGGGTGCAACGTCCCCTGGAGTCCCTCTTACACATACCGCTTCCAGGGACCTGCCTCAGGCCCCGGAGTCTCTGGCAGGTCCCTGGAATCTGCTTTGTGAGCTTCCTGGCACCGGCTGCGACCCACAGGGGTGGCAGGTGCAGTGTGGCACCAGAGGAGTCTTGCTCATTTTGAGACTTGGTGGGAAACAGCACAGAAAGAAGCCACGAGTCCGTTTGGAGAACAGCGTGGAGAAAACGCATGTCCAGGCCAGGGGGCTCGGGGCGATCTTCTCTGTTTTCCAGACGTTCTCTAACATGATCAAATGACTTCATTTCTCTTGTTCCCCCTCAGAACAGGAAGGCCAGCGTTGTGGGAAGAGCACTGGACCCGGAGTCGAAAGACCTATCTGCCCTGTCCCGGCCATGTTGGGCCTGTGGCTTGGCAGAGTCAGCCCCTCCCCTTCTCCTGCTTGATGCTGGTCGGGGGACTGTCCCCCTTCCCCCTGCCATCCTGGGCACGCCCGGGTATCTTCACTGCGACCCTGTCAGGCTTCTGGATCTCGGTGTGTTGATGGGATAGCAGAGGGCTGGGGGGGTGGGGTAGGGGGAGCAGTGGTGGAAGGTGAGGGGATCCCAGGAGACCTGCTTCTCCTTTCCCACCTCTCCGGCCCGGTGCCTGGGAAGAGGATGAGGTGGCAACAGGAGGAGGAGGAGGAGGTGTGACTGCCAGGGCTCTTCTTCTCACCCAAGCTGGCAGAGGGGTGGGACTGGCAGTGGTGACACCAGGGCCACTCAGCCCCCGCTTTTCACAAGCACTTTCTTTTTTGGGTGGAAGAAATCGGAGGGAGGGGGGTGAGGAGTCTAGAGTTGATGAACCAGGTGTAAGACCCTCTAACAGGCACCAGGGTGTAGCGATGCCTTCATACCCTTTCCCTCCAGGGGTAGGACACCACATCCACCAGGTTTTGTGATTCATGATTTCCCCTGCTCCGGAGAGCTGGGTGGGGGCTGAGTCCTTCACTTCAGAGGCGGAGGGCTGGCTCACTTGACCAGAGGATGAATGTGGAAAAGAGGGCAGAGGGGAGAGGAACACGACTCCATTTGGCCTCCCAGAACCAAGCATTGAGCAGAAATGTCCCCAAGAGATGTCAGCATTCAAGACTCAGGTCGTCTGGGGAAGTCAGTCATTCACGGAAGTCTTACCAAAATTTCTCATGTTTTTCCCCAAAGCAGTGAAGAGTCCAAGGTCACCCTCTCTTTCCAATGCTGTCCCACTTGCCTGCAGGCAGAAACTCCCCCTTCCTGAGACATGGGGCAATGGTGGGTAAGGGGGACCCTGCCCTGGGTTCTGTGCTGCTGAGTATCGGCCTCCATCCTCAGGGGAGGTGTTGATTCCCCCCGCCCCCCGCCCTCCCTGGGTCATGCCCGCCGCCTGGGGTCCCCAGCTTTGCCTTCACCTGCCTCTCAGTTCAGCTCTAGTTGGAAGCAGAGAGTCCCCACGGGCTCCTAAGGATGAAGCCCTGTGGGGCTGGGACAGGGACGTAGAATGGGGTCAGCCCCCAGGGGACAAGTGAGGAGGGGAGAGATGCTAACCTTGAACACGCTGAAACCATTCAGCACTTTTCCAAATCGCTCTTAAACACGTAAATGTTTGTGTCTACATTGACGTGCAAACGGTTCCACGACCCTTCGGCGGTGACAGAAAAACACGCCGCAAAGGAGGCCGCGTCATGTTGGTATAAACTGTGTGTGAGCAGCGGCGGCGGGCAGTGAGCAGGGAGGGAAGGTTTGGAAGGGGGTTCACCGGTGTGCTGACCCCGTCGGCCTCGGGGGTGGAATTGGGGGTGGTTTATACGGTTTTACTTTTACTTTTCTGAACAGCTTAGATTTTCTCTCTGAGTCTATTTTCTTTTTATACACAAGAAAACTCCCAACGATATCATTTTCGACCAGGAGGAAAAGGATTGTTTCCGTCATGAACTAGAAGTGCAGAACTCAACAGAAAAAGGAAAAGACAGAAAGAAAAGCCCCTGTGGTGCTGTCACCCAGCGGCCCTTCAGAAGGTGCGGTGGGCTTCCTTCCTGTCAGCCCGAGTCCGCTCGGCACAGGTTTCCTTCCAGGTACGATAATAGACTGGAAAGTTCTGCCCAGGTACCTCTGCCGCAGCTCCTCCTGAGGTCCAGCAGCCTGTTCCCCCCCGTTCCACGGAGGAGCCGCGCCGGCTGACTTCAGGGGAGGGAAGTACTTGTCTCAAGCTTGTCACGGTGCTGGGCCTTTGGGCAGGACCCGTGGCGGCCATGTTCCTGAGTGAGGAGGGCTGGGGAGTAAGAAGGTGGCAGAGCCCTTGTGGGCCCCGCCAGTCTGCACCCTGCCAGCTTTCGGCAGACAGGCCATCCCTTTCCAGGAACTCTTCTGCTGCCCTCCAGGTACCAAGTCTGTCCTTTGATTAGAGGCACAAGATGTGGGGGACGCAACCCCTCCTCCTCCGTCCGCTGAAAGTATGCAAACACCATGTAAAGTTACTGAGCCCAGAAACTAGACACGCAATGGGCATCGGGAAACATTGCTTGAATATTTACCGCTGAACAGGCTTTTACACTGTCAGGCTTCCTTGCTTGCCAGGGATGTGAGAAGACCTCCTTGATCACCGTCTGGGCCATCACGGAAGGCTTCCCGGAGGAGGAGACCTCTGAACTGAGCCTACAGGGATGGCTGGAATTTCCACGAGGGTTCAAAGGAGAGAAACAGGCTGGCGTTTCAGGTGGAGGGGTTGACTCCCAGAAGGCAGTCTTTAGGCACACATCAGGAGACGTGGGGACCCGCTGGTCCCCACCGTGGGTGGGTGGGGGACATTCTAGTCCTCGGCACTTAGAATTAGCCACGAGGGGGCGGGGCGAGGCGGGGCGGGGCCGAAGTGGCGGGTTATGGGGGGGGGGAGCGCTTCATAAAGCCACAGCAAAGGCGCAGCGTCGCTAGTGACAGCAGCCGGCTGGAGGGGGAGCCCAGCAGCTGCCGTGCGCCCGCCAAACGCGGGCGCAGGACCCCGGCGTCCGAGCTCCGGCTCCGGTGGGGTCCCCGCCCCCGGGGGGTGCCCCGCCCCACCCCCACTCACGCCTCAGCCCACCCGACCCTCTGGCCTGTCCCCACGCGGAGGAAGGCGGTCCTCGACGGCGGCTGGAAGGTGCTAGCCCGCCCCGGATGGGCATCGTGGAACCGGTCTGCGGAGACATGCTGACTGGCACCGAGCCGATGCCGGCGAGCGACGAGGGCCGGGCGCTTGGCGCCGACCCGCAGCACCGCTACTTCTACCCGGAGCCCGGCGCGCAGGACGAGCGGCGCGGGGCCGCGGGCCTCGGGGCGCCCTACGCCGGGGGCGCCCTGGTTCCCGCCCCGCCCGGCCGCTTCCTCGGAGCCTACGCCTACCCGCCGCGGCCCCCGGCGGCCGGCTTCCCCGGGGGCGGCGAGCCCTTCCCGCCGACGGCGGGCGCCGAGGGCTACCAGACGGCCGACGGCTTCGCGGCCCCGGACCCGCGCGCCGGACTCTTCCCCGCGACGCGCGAGGACTATGCGCTGCCCGCGGGGCTCGAGGTCTCGGGGAAGCTGAGAGTCGCGCTCAACAACCACCTGCTGTGGTCCAAGTTCAACCAGCACCAGACGGAGATGATCATCACCAAGCAGGGCCGGTGAGTGAGGCGGCGGCGGCGGCGGCGGCGCGGGGAGCCGGAGCCGCTGGAGCCTCAAGTTTCGCCGGCGTCTCCGTGGGCCTGACCCGGCCGGCGGAAGCTTTGGGGGGGGCGGGAGAGGGAGCTGTCCTCGGCTGGGAGAGGGGGCCGCGGTGTCCCCCACAACTGTGTTGCTCCCGCCTGAGTGGGGGGTCCCCGGGGAGGCGGGCCTAGTGACCTGGATCTGCCGGGCGGGACTCCCCCTAGCCTCTGCGTATGGGGAAGTGGAAGGGGGGCACAGAGGCTGCCAGGATAGCCACAGCCACCCACCCTGTCGCCTCCCGGTCCTGCACGTCTCCCAGCCCTTTGCTGGTGCGCGCACATTAGCTGGGGCGGGGGCGGGGGGTGGTAAGACTGGCATTTGGCAACATGGAGAAGCAGTTGCCAAGTTTCCTTTCCGGTAGGACTTAGAGATCATATGTCTGGTGTGTGTTGGGGGGGGGGGGCGGTGGCGGGCGGCAGAGCCCTGCTGCGGGGCACAAATGTCTGAGGACCTGAGCAGGTGAAACTAAGCCGGGTCCCCCCCCCACCCCCCACCCCGCACTCTCGGAGTCTGTCTCCTGAGCGGCCGCCCACACCCCTGTTCACAGACATCTGGTCCGGCCTAGAGAAGGTTGGGGTGGGGACCCCCAATTTTTAGGGGACTCTGATAGGGTTTGGGGCCAAGGCTGCTGCTTCCGCAGAGAGCCTCCTTGGTGAAGAAAGAAAGAGAAACTTGTGACCTGTGTGGTGTTAGTTAGTAAGCACCACTCTGAATGGCCTGGGCTGCGTCTGGCTGTGAGCTCCTGCAGGGTCCCTTCCCAGGGGGGCCCCTGTGTCAGGGGACCAGTGAGCACCCCTGTGTGGGTGGACTGTGTCACCAGAGGGTCCTGGAGACAGTGGACACCAGGAACGAGACTTAGGAAGGACGAGAGGAAAAGTCAGTGCTGGCCTAAAGGTTGACAGTCGATCTGGGTTTTGCTGGAACATTCTTCCCTCCTGATGACTTCTGGGGGTGGCCTGATATTGAGAGAACTGTCCACCAGCCATTACCGGCTTCCAGTGGCTGAGATGTTTCCCCGTCCTGTGGCTGAATCCAGGAAAAGCGACACTTTCTTCCGCGGCTCGGCCTTCACCTCGTACGCCTTCTTCTGGCAATTCCTCTCTGCTCCCCACACCCCCAGGCCCCCCCAGTCTACGCACAGCCCACTGTTGTACGTGAAGGGAGGGTACTCAGAAAAGCCTGTGCATCTCCCTCCCGCAGACAGGGAAGCGGGCGGGAGCCAGTGAGAGGCTCCTGAGGTCACACAGCACATGAATTGCTGGCAGCGGAGGGCCAGACCCAGAGGCTAAGTCGCTGAGGTTCTTTTCCCTGGCCCCCCATGGCCAGAAGTAGAAACAGCCACCCCCACACTGTCCCAAGGCCTTGATGCATTCAGTGCTTTCACTTCCATCATTTCTCTGTGCTCTAGGAAGGCCCAGCGGACTCCTCGCTTCACAGCCGAGGGTCCTGGGGCGCAGGGGGCTTCTAGCGGCTGCACTTGGCCGCACAGCAGGCCCCAACTCAGGCGTCATCTCTGTGGTGTGGTCAGGAAGTCCTCCCCCGCCGCCCCCCGAGCCTGGCTGGGCTGTCCCCACCGGCTGCTGCCAGGCCTGCCCTGTCTGGTCTCAAGGGAGGGGCTGGTGGAGCATGGCTGCAACTGCAGGGGTCTGCTGCGCTGAGCTGGCTGTGGGCGTGCTGCCAGCAGCGGAGGGAGTGGTCTCGGGGTGGGGGTCACCACTGCTCCCTTCTGTTCTTTATACCCCTACCAGATAATTCTCTGAATAATTCTCTCTGAATAATTCTCTCACGGATGATCTGAATAATTCTTTCTTGAATGCACACACCTAGTTTCTTTTTTTAGTACCCTAAAATCCTAATGTGTGCGAAAGTGAACCGGAAAAAGGCAGCGGACCTCTATCGACCCATCCCTTGGCATCCACCGTTGTCGTGCTGGTTCTGTTTTATTTTCTTTAGAGACTAGGTCTTGCTATTTGCCCCAGGGCAGTCTTGAACTCGCAGACTCAAGTGATCCCTAGCCTCAGCCTCCCAGGTAGCTGGGATTACAGGCGTGCACCACCTCACTCGGCAAGCGCTGGTTCAGTTTTCTTTTTCTTTTTTTTTTTTGGGGGGGGGGACTAGGTCTTTGCTACTTTTGCCCGTGGAACCGCAGGCTCTCGTTGCCCGGGGTACCACGGACTCAAGCAATCCCCAGCCTCAGCTTCCCAGGTAGCTGGGATTACAGGCATGCACCACCACACCCAGCTACTTTTTTGGAACTAGGTCTCACTACGGACCCCAGGTGGGACTTGAACCACGATCCCTAGCCCCGACCACTTCATAGGCTGAAGCTTACAGACACGAGCCACCGTGCCCGGCCTGGTTCAGTTTTCTTTCTTTTTTTGAGACTAGGTCTTGCTAGACTAGGTCTAGCCTGTGAAGCTGCCAGCTCATGTTGCCCATGGACTCAAGCAATCCCCAGACTCGGCTTCCCAGGTAACTGGGATTACGGGTGCGCACCACCACGCCCAGCTATTTTTTGGGGATTAGGTCTTCCTACGTGCCACCGGCAGGACTTGAACCACAATCCCTGGCCCCGGCCGCGATTTCCTAGGCTGCCGTATACAGGCATGCACCACTATGCCCAGCCCCTCAGTTTTATTTCTCCTTTATCCCCACCCACTCTGGTCAGCAGACATATTAAAGTAAGTCATGAGTAAATAAATCCTGGACACTATATTATTTCATCCTTAAATATTTCCCTAAGGCCGGGCACAATGGCTCGTGCCTGTACTCCCAGTTATTAGGGAGGCTGAGACTAGGGGTCACTTGAGTCTGTGGGTTTGGGACTACCCGGACAACATAGCAAGATCTAGTCTCTGAAAAATAGCTGGGTGTGGTGGCATGCACCTGTAATCCCAGCTACTTGGGAGGCTGAGACTAGGGATCACTTGAGGCTGTGGGTTCGGGACTACCCGGACAACATAGCGAGACCTAGTCTCTAAAAAAAAAAAAAAAAAAAAATCCCCATGCACCCCCAAACACGGCTCCTGAAAAAGAAACGCAGTGTCACTAACAAAGGTGACAAGAAATGTCGAGGTGCACAGCTCTCCTGTTCCGTCGTGTGGTGTGTTATAACCCGCGCACTTTCCGTCGTCCCAGGCACATGTACCCAGGGAGGGCCCACTTGGAAGGGGCAGTGGCTCCTCACTGCTCCTTGCCCTGTGTCCCCTTGGATCAACCCCTGGGATCCCATGTTGGGGTGCAGGGAACGCTCCCCACTGGTCCTGTATCTTAACTGGGGTGATCTGGGAAATCAGCGGCCATTTCCTCCCCTAATGGCTTCTGAAAAGTCAGTCTTGAGCTCAGGGTCAACATTTCCATCCTTTTGCTTTGGGGGGCTGGTCTGCCCCCTAATGGGTTCCAGTGACACCCGCTAGTCACCACCCCATCACCCACGGCTTCTTCCTCTGTGAAAAGCTCTCCCACCCCGGCCCACCCACAGCACCACAGCTCTTTGCTTTGAGTTGACTCAGGGCCTCCTGGATCCTTCCTCTTCCACCCACCTGGGCCCTGGGCCCACCCCTCAGTCTGGACACAGTCACACTGTCACCCCTGGGAGGAAGGGAGTGGGAGCAGTGGGGTCACTGAGTCCAGAGACCGGTGTGGGCGCTCGGATGGGGCCGGGAGGGGACGTGAGCAATGTGACCTCTCATGTCCATGGTGACTTGGGGGCCTGGTAGTGGCCACCCCGCACCGGCGTTATGTCCCTCTGTGGCAGGGTGTGAGCTGCGAGTGTGTTGGCGAGCTGCTCCGGGCTGAGGGTAGACATTCTCGGCAGAGGAAGAAAGGTCGTGTCTGCAAGTGTGGGTGTGTGGGTGTGCATTCATGGCTGGCAATCCCCACTTTCCTGGGTGTGATTAGTTGATTATTATAATTAAGATAACTTCGGGTCGCTCTGTTGTTAAGTAGCTCAATTTGCATGGGGTGTGTGCGAAATTAGGGCTTGATGAAACAATTTCAGCCCCGCACGAACCCCGACCGCTGGCCTCACCACCCCGTGGCTTTTCTGTCTTCACATTCCCAACTCCAGAAACTTCTTAGACCGTAGCAAACAAAAACTGTAGCTTTATTCGGGACGGACAGGCTTCGTTTCCCCCGGGAGAGATGAAAGTAGCTTGGTTTTCCGTTGGGCTCTTTGCTGGGCCTCTCAGGTGGTAAGAGGTGGAAGTCCCTTGAGACCTGAGTGAATTTCGTGCATCTCTAGGTAGGCTGGCCTTAGCATAGTAGGGCCGCATGAGACCCACCACCAGTGTGCGAGGGGACGATTTCTCTGTAGCACTAGAGATAATCATCTTTGATTTGTGCTTAATGATGACGAAGTGGGGCCTGTCTCAGATGTTCATGGTCGTGGGGTACACTGACCCTCAAAATCAAGGCCACAAGGTCCTTGGGGACAACAAAATTTGAATGCTTGAATTTTTTTCTTTAAGAGACCAGGTCTCGCTATGTTGCTTGGGGTAGTCTCGAACCCATGGACTCAAGTGATCCCTAGCCTCAGCCTCCCAGGTAGCTGGGATCACAGGCACACACCACCAAGGCCAGCTATTTTTTTGGAACTAGGTCTTGCAACTATGTTGCTCCGGGCAGGACTCGAACAGCGATACCCAGTCCCAGCCATAGGTTGTCACTTACAGGCACGCACTACCGTGCCCGACTCACGACTGGCTATTTTTTTGGTCTCACTATGTTGCCCCGGGAAGTCTTGAACCTGCAGACTCAAATGATTCCTAGGCTCAGCCTCCCAAGGAGCTGGGACTATAGGCGTGCGCCACTGTGCCCGGCTGGAGCTCCTGAATTCTATCCTGGGGGGAAGAATGGTAAGTTGCCTTTTTGGGGAGGCTCAGCTTGACACCAGGCCTATATCTGCCCCCCCATTCCTTCGCAGCAAAGTGCTGTGTAAGTCAGGGCCCAATTTGGAGTTCCCGCTGGTAATGATTCTAGACTTTCAGGATAAAATCGAGGCCTCCCTTTTCCTCCCTGCTCTCCCCATCCTCTTCCCGTGTCTCCTCCATTTTCCTCAGGCAGCGATAAAGCCATGATGGAGACCGGGCATGGTGGCTTGTGCCTGTAAGCAGCAGCCTAGAAAGCTGCAGTGGGGACCAGGGGTTGCGGTTTGAGTCCTGCCCGGGGCAACGTCATGAGACCTAGTCCCAAAATAGAGTTGGGCGTGGTGACACGCGCCTGTAATCCCAGCTACCTGGGAAGCTGAGACTGGGGATTGCTTGAGTCTGTGGTACCCCGGGCAACGTGAGCCTGCGCTTCCACAGGCAAAAATAGCGAGACCTAGTCTCAAAAATAAATAAATAAATAAATAAATAAATAAATAAATAAATAAATAAATAAATAAATAAATAAATAAATAAATAAATAAATAAAAAGCCATGATGGAGGAATGGAGACGCCCTGTGCGCCAGACCTCTCTGAGCCTGTTTCTTCAAGCATAGAATAGAAAACAAGGCCAGGCCGGGCACGGTGGCTTGTGCCTGTAAGCTTCAGCCTATGAAGTGGCCGGGGCTAGGGATCGCAGTTCGAGTCCTGCCTGGGGCCTGTAGCGAGACCTAGTCCCCAAAAAATAGCTGGGCGTGGTGGTGTGTGCCTGTAATCCCAGCTACCTGGGAAGCTGAGGCTGGGGATTGCTTGAATCTGTGGTACCCCGGGCAACGAGAGCCTGCGGTTCCATGGGCAAAAATAGCGAGACCTAGTCTCAAAAAAAAAGTGGAAAATAACATTTAGCTGGGCGTGGTAGCACACTCCTGTAATCCCAGCTACCTGGGAGGCTGAGGCTGGGGATCACTTGAGTTGCGGGTTTGAGACTACCCCAAAAGAAAATAGCATTTTATATCTCACAGGGCTGGTTTGACAGACTGACTCTCTTCCTTTCTCTTCCTTTGTTTCTACAAGTTGGGCTCAAAACTGGTTAAGTATCAGTTACACGTGTGTGAGTGACCTGACATCCATTAATGGAGTGAGTTTGTGGTAGAAATGGGTTGAAACTATTTTTCTACTCTTGATTGTTCAAGTCCTGATCCTGTCTCATATCTATCGAACTTTCCTTTTTTTTTTTTTTGAGACTGGGTCTCGCTATGTTGCTCGAGAACCGCAGGCTCACGTTGCCGGGGTGCCCTGGATTCAAGCGATCTTCAGCCTCAGCTTCCCAGGTAGCTGGGATTACAGGCATGCACCACCACGCCCAGCTATTTTCTTTTTGAAACTAGGTCTCGCTATTTTTACCCGGGCAGGTCTCCAACCCGCAGACTCAAGCGATTCCTAGTCTCAGCCACACTCTAGACTGCACTTAAAGGCACACGCCACCGTGCCCGGCTTAATCAAACTTTTTTTTTTTGAGACTAGGTCTCGCTATTTTTTGCCTGTGGACCCGCAGGCTCATGTTGCCTGGGGTACCACAGACTCAAGCTATCCCCAGCCTCAGCTTCCCAGGTAGCTGGGATTACAGGTGCACACCACCACGCCCAGCTATTTTTTTGGAACTAGGTCTTGCTACGTTGCCCCAGGGTGGGATTCGAACCGCGATCCTTGGGCCTGGCCACAACTTCCTTCCCTGCCGCTTACAGGCATGCGCCACCAAGCCCAGCCCCTTTATCAAACTTTTAAACTGCTCTCAGAGGAAAGGTGGACAGGAGCTAGCTCTGTTTACCCATGAAGAAACAGGTCTGGGTAGGGAATCAACTTAGCTGACGTCAAAAGGCCATTAAATGTCTTTCACTCAGTCTAGGAGGGTCTGGGAAAGATAGGAAGGCCACTTCCTCTCCCAGGAGACCTCCCGAGGTTGGTGGGGGCATTGCTCTGGGATCATCTAGGGACTTGGCCTCACCCAGAAGCGTTCCTAGTCCCTTGGAACTCACCTTCCCCCCAATTTCCAGACGCACAGCCCAGGCCTTTCTTCCCACATTGAGGGTCTTGGAAGAGGAGGAGGAAGGGAGAAGGATGCGGGCGTGGAAAGTAATTCCGCCAAGGGTTTTGTCCTGCCATCCTGAAAACTGCACTTCCTGCTTGGGTCAGAAAAGAAAGGCTAAGTCACTGGGGTTTGGTGACAGTGGAGGTGCTGGTTGTTTTGGCAGGGACAGATGGTGCTGGTGCTGGTGGAGGTGGTGGTTATAGCGACAGTGGTGATGGTGGTTGTCATGGTAGAGGGGATCGTTATGGTGACGGTGACAGTGGAGGTGAAGGTGATGGTGATGGTGGTGGTGGAGGTGCTAGTTGTAACGAAGGTGGTAGGGAAGGTGTTTGTTGTGGTGATGGTGGTACTTGTGGAGCTGCATTTATAGTAATGGTGAAGCTGGTGGAGGATGTAGAGATGGTGTGGGGGTGGCAGTATGGAGGTGTTGTAGAGATTGGGTGATGGGTGGTGATGGTGGCAGTAATGGTGGTGGTGGTGATGGTGATGGTGGGGGTGGTGAAGTTTGTGCTCTGGGGATGCTTCTTTCTCTGAATCTATTACTCCGACGCAGTGCAGGATGATGCAACATCCCAACCCCAGCTTCGTCCACTCTCCCTGGCAAGCACAACTTTGAGCATGAGGACTGATTAGTGACATCCCTCCAGGGGGACTGGAAGCTCCCATTTACCTACTCCCTTGAAAGTCCAGGCTCAGGGATGGCCACTACAGCGTCAGACCCTGGGAGGATTGGGCAGGGAGAATTTGGGAAGGGCCACACGCCAGGTGTGTTAGCTCTTTGAGAGCCACAGAGAAGATGGATGAGGGCTGAAACTAGAGGATGGAGACATGAGGACCCACTAGTAACTGCCTTGGGGAGACTAGCTATGTCTTTGCTCCCCTCAAGATGGCAACTAAGATTAAGGACGGTGATGTGCACATTAATGTCTACCAACTGACCTGCAAACGAAAGACATTTTAACAAGCCCTGATTCGTAGTGTCTGCTGGTTTCTGTGGTGTAAAGGCTCCTGCAGCGACTGATTTCGAGTTACTTGCTGCACTGAACTGGGCGTTGGGAATATTTCCACCACACTGGCACAGTGGGTGCAAAGAGCCCCCGGATAATGTGAATAATCCAAAAAGTTGGAAGGGAAGATTATTTAGTATGTATTACTTTGGTTGACGACAGAGTGTATGTAGTTCATTTTATGTCATTTTAAATTACGGCTGTGTTTAACAGCTGCTTGGGCACTTCCGGTTGGCTCTGGTGAGGGAGCCGGCTCCAGCACACCACTGATGGACTTTGGAAAAGGGGTGATTTTTCTGGGGGGCTGAGGACTGATGGTCATTGGTGGGTCTCTGTTCTCCCCAGGCGCATGTTTCCATTCCTGTCATTTACTGTGGCTGGGCTAGAGCCCACCAGTCACTACCGGATGTTCGTGGACGTGGTTCTGGTGGACCAGCACCACTGGCGGTATCAGAGCGGCAAGTGGGTGCAGTGTGGAAAGGCGGAGGGCAGCATGCCAGGTACGCGCTCTCTGGAAACTGCGGGGTTTTCGCTAAGGCTCGACGCCCCCTGGTGGCTCTAGGAGGAACCGCCCCAAGCCCTTGCCCTGACCGCAATCACCAGAATTGAATCCCCCCCACCTCTTCCACCCACACCGCCTCACCCCGCTGATCGTTTCTGTTTTGTGTCATCTCTCCTCCACTTGATCAGTCCTGTTTTCTGCTCAGTCCTCTGCTAAGCCTCCCCCTGTCGTGCCCATCTGGTCCTCCCCTGCGTTCCTCTTGCCACCCCCTCGGGACTGGTAAAGAAGCCCCACATCACCAGGGTCTGGGCCCAGGGGCCCCGTGCCTAAGGGATTGGCTGTCCGCAGGAAACCGCCTGTACGTGCACCCGGATTCCCCCAACACGGGAGCCCACTGGATGCGCCAGGAAGTCTCCTTTGGAAAGCTGAAGCTCACCAACAACAAAGGCGCCTCCAACAACGTCACCCAGGTGGGTTCCTCCCTGCCAGGCCCCCGGCTCCTGCGGCCGAGCTTGTATCTGTGGGGTCACTTTGCTTCCTCTCTGACTCTGGTTCTTTTCCATCCACGTGGGAGGGAGAGGAGGTGGGAGGAGGAAAGTGAGGTGGGAGGAGGACTGCAGGCGCCTCTGCTGGGTGTCAGCCTGCTGGGTTCCTGGGGGGGGGGTGTGAGGTGGGGGAACGGGTGGATGCAGTTTTTCCTCGTTGAATAATCCCAGAAAAGTGCCTTTATCCCTGAAAGGCCCTGTTTGCGCTCAGACCTAGGTCTCACAGATAGCTGGGGGTCGGAAGTGGGGCTCCTCAAGTTGGAAGGCCTGGGAGGGATTCCCTGGTGGCAGAGCAGAGGAATGGACATGAAGGCCTTAGGGGCCTATCTAACCTGGGACGGGGCGGGTCGTTAGTGGGGGGTGTCTCCCAACTCCTCCCCCACCACTCTTGCCCTCTCCTTCAGATGATAGTGCTGCAGTCCCTCCATAAGTACCAACCCCGGCTGCACATCGTTGAGGTGAATGACGGGGAGCCGGAGGTTACCTGCAGCGCTTCCAACACGCACGTCTTCACGTTCCAAGAAACCCAGTTCATTGCTGTGACGGCCTACCAGAACGCCGAGGTGAGAGCAGGCAGGCGAGGGCCTGGGGACCACCCGGCTTCCTAGGGAGGGGCTAGCGCCAGAGCAGGACTCAGGTCATGCTCTTCCCTTCTCTCTAGATTACTCAGCTGAAAATTGATAATAACCCTTTTGCCAAAGGATTCCGGGAGAACTTTGAGTCGTAAGTGCCCCTGGATTGAACTCACCTTTGCAGAGGCCGCCCCTCACAAGGCTGGGATTACAGGCATTTGCCCTGTCCCTGGGGGTGGGAGAGGGTGGGGCGGGTGTTGGAGAGTGGGCAGGCTGGGGAGAACCCTCAGGGGAGGGTGGTGTCATAGGCGGGCTCAGAGGTGACCGGATCTGCGTGTGACCCTGCTTTCTGCTCCTGTTTTCCAGCATGTATGCATCTGTTGACACCAGTGTCCCCTCCCCGCCTGGACCCAACTGTCAACTACTTGGGGGAGACCATTACTCCCCTCTCCTACCCAACCAGTATCCCGTTCCCAGCCGTTTCTACCCTGACCTTCCCGGCCAGGCCAAGGATGTGGTTCCCCAGCCTTACTGGCTGGGAGCCCCCCGGGACCACAGCTATGAGGCCGAGTTCCGAGCTGTCAGCATGAAGCCTGCATTCCTGCCCTCTGCCCCTGGGCCCCCCATGTCCTACTACCGAGGCCAGGAGGTCCTGGCACCTGGAACTGGCTGGCCCATGGCCTCCCAGTACCCCCCCAAGATGAGCCCGGCCAGCTGGTTCCGCCCCATGCGGACTCTGCCCATGGAACCTGGCCCTGGAGTTCCCGAGGGACGGGTGCCGGAGGACCAGGGCTCCCCCTCGTTGTGGACTGAGATCACCCCCATGCGGCCAGAGTCCAGTGACTCGGGACTGGGTGAAGGAGACTCTAAGAGGAGGCGTGTATCTCCTTATACTTCCAGTGGCGACAGCTCCTCCCCAGCTGGGGCGCCGTCTCCTTTTGATAAGGAAGCGGAAGGCCAGTTTTATAACTATTTTCCCAACTGAGCAGATGATGCGGCGGAATGAGGGGAAAGAGCCTTATCAGGTTGAAAGACGCCAGGGAACATACACAGCAGACTCAGGACCGAGCGGTCCCCAGCTCCTCTGCCCCCTCTCCTGTTGCGGTGGGTTGGGAAGAGGAAGGCCAAGGAGGAATCTGGGGTGCACTTGCTGCTTGCTGGCCCACAGGGCAGGAGCACCCCCCTCCCCTCGCCCTAACTACAGTCATTTATCTGGTGCTGCTTCCGGCTGGGGCTTCCCAGCTGGAGAGGGAAAATCAGCGGACAAGAGAGCTTATACACAAAGGCGCTTCCTCCCTTCTGGGGGTCGGGGTGGGGGCCAGGTGGGCAGGTGGGGACCCAGGGACTCTGGTCTCTTCCTCTGTGGAATAACTTTTAACATTTGTGTTTGCGTGTGTGTTCATCCCTGATCTGAAAATAAAGGTCCATGGCTTTTATAAGGCAGCCAGCGAGGTGGGGAGAGGGCCCAGGTGGCCGCCCAGGATCATCTGGCCGCCAGCTCTGAGGAGGAGGAGGAGGAGGAAGAGGAGGAGGAGGAGGAGGAGAAGGAGGAGGAGCAGTGGGGCCAGAGGGAGGGCTGGGAGGGGGATGGTCACATGGTCACATCTCAAGGAGCAAGACCTAGCTGGAGGTGGTTGTGTGGGAGCCAAACTTCTTTTTCTTTTTTTGTTTGTTTTTTGTTTGTTTGTTTTTTGAACAGGGGGGAGACTATTTATTGTATAGAGAGTGATGTCTGGATGTTTCCTTGTCTTCATCACTTTCTGAAAATAAACATGAAACTGTTGAGTGTGTCCTGCTTCAGTGCCGGTGGGGGTGGGATGCCATTGGGGTTGTTACCATTCCAAAGCTGTTCTCTGCAACAGAGAACCGGTGTCTCCTAGAAAACCCCAGTGGCTTCACCTAGGGGAGAAACTGAGCCAGACAAGATACTGTGTCTCTGCTTCTGCTCGAAGGTTGATGCAGTCCCTCTGCCTGCGTGTGCACGCTGACGGGGGGGGGGGGGGGGGGGGGGGGGGGGGGGGG
>PVHY01026471.1:0-17201 GCA_004024945.1 Uropsilus gracilis
CAGTTCCACGGGCAAAAATAGCGAGACCTAGTCTCAAAAAGAAACCCTCTAGGAGTTTCCAGTCTCTGCTAAAATGAAATCTAATCTTTCCCTGCAGATTTTAAGGTTCTGCATGATGCAGCCTTTACCTCACTGCCCTCCTTTCTTCTTTCCCTCTTTGCCAGCCACACCCTCCCTCTCGCTACTCTTTCATCTTACAAGCAGGTTCCTATCTCAGGGCCTTTGCACTTACTCTATCCTCTGTCTAGAATGCTCTTTCCCCACATTTTCATGTGACTGACTTCTTCCCTCTATTCTCTTTGGTTCAAAATAATTTCCTTAGAGAGACCTTTTCTGGCCAGTCTTCAAAATAACCTGCCCACTCCTGTTGATCTGGAGTCCCTACCCAGTTTCATTTTTATCTGTCATCCTTGACATTATATTAGACATGTCTTTATTGTCTGTTCCCTCATCAGAAACAAAAGGTCGACATGGATGAGGAGTTGTGTTTGTCTTGTTCACTGACACATCCATCTATACAGCTTAGAATGTCACAGGAATCTTAATATTTGTTCAGTGAATGTACAGCAGCGCTTGGAGAGAACAAGGCCTACTAGACCCATCCCTTCCTCCCACTCCACAGAGGCAAAAGGTGAGTGCTCCCCACTGGCATATCATTAGAAAGATAATTGATTTAAAGCCCTGGGAGTTAATATTTGATATAAAGACTGCTTTCCTTTGTTTTAAGAGGGAACAGAATATCTAGGACAAATAACTGAGGCAGTGGCTTAGAAGTCTCAACTGACAGAGCAAGTACCCAGAAGAACCAGTTGGACCAGTTCTGTCTCCTGGAGAGGAAGAAGTGGGGGTGGCCTATGTAGCTCCCAACAAGTGATCCTTTTGGATTCTCTGTTCCTGAACTATCATGGTGGTGGTGGTCAGGGAGGCTAGTAGATCCCGTCTTGGGGTTGGGTTGGGAGTGACCACCTATTCACCAAGGGTAACTGGTTGTGGCTGAGCACAGAGCCCTTAGGTAGGAGGCCCACACCCAACTTCACAGCCATGGCCCTTAATAGAATCAAAAAGTAAATAGAGGCCCACAGTAGGAAAGGGTCTCATACAAGGTCTCTTCATGGCAAGACTGAGTCCAGACCTAGCTCTCCTGCTTCCCAGGTCACTGCTACCTCAGTTCACTTATTCATTCACTTGATAGTATTTGTTCTTTATTTATGCCAGTCATGGGCAGTGATGATACATGGTAAGCAAAACAGGCAATGTTCTATAGAACTCCAATGTGGAAGAAACAAAATATAAGTGACAAAGTAAATAAACCAATTGCCAGAAATGACTAGTACTATAGGAAAAAAAGATAGTGAGGGTTGGAGAGCACAGGTTGAGGCATCATGTTGTAGAACCCTGGAGGTTTAACAAGCTCTAAAAGTAAAGGTCACAGGGTGAGTAAGGGGCTGGCCTCTGGACAGCTTTACTTTATCTTAGGCCACCAGGCAGGTGCCCATGGCATAAGCTGCCCCCACATCCCCAAGGCTATCAGGAAATAGATTGAGAAAAATAGGATAACCTGTGAGCAGGCCACCTGGGGCCCTCCTTGCAAAAACTGTCAGAGGCCCCTGGATGGGGAATGAATTATACGAGGAGGGTTTAAGAAGGGGGCAAAAAGACAGAAGGGGTCGCTCGCTCGCTCTCTGGGAGACAGCCCTAGCCAGCTTGTATAGTTGGACCTTGTGAAATAAAGTTTGTTCATGCAACTCTTAGTCTCTGGTTGATTTTTCAGGAATTGCAGATCCTAACAATATGGGTAGCCTGAAAAGCCCGGCAAAAGAGGATTTAGGGAACATACTGCCTGTTGCATGACCTGCACCTGCTTGGATGAATACATATGGAATATGCCCTTCACCTATCATTAGCTCAAGTACAGAAGCCTCTCCAGTGCACAATCTCTCCTTAGCTCCCCACTTGGTCTTCAGGTTCTATTGGGCCTCTCCTATTCCATTGCTAACTATGCTTTATTCCTCCTGGAAGGCACACTTGCTCCCAGATTCATCACACTTCACCTTTTTTTTTTTTTTTTTCCCGAGACTAGGTCTCGCTATTTTTGCCCATGGAACCGCAGGCTCATGTTGCCCAGGGTACCACAGACTCAAGCAATCCCCAGTCTCAGCTTCCCAGGTAGATAGGATTACAGCTATTTTTTGGGACTAGGTCTCTCAGTGTTGCCCTGAGCGGGACTCGAACCGCAATCCCTAGCTCCAGCCGCTTCATAGGCTGAAGCTTGCAGGCACGAGCCGTGCTCGGCTTTACACTTCACTTCTTTATTAAGTACTTGTGTGGGTCTCCCCAGTCATTCATCATTTGTAGCAAAGCATAGTGGCTAAGCAGGTCATCTTCAAAGGAAAAATCCCAGCTCTGCCTCTCCAAGCTGTGTGACCTTGGGCAAGCTGTTCAATTACTCTGTTTCTCCAGGAACTCATGTGTGACTAAATGAGCTAACACATGTAAAAGGCTCACCTCAGTGCCATAAAAGTGCTAAAAAAAAAAAAAAATCTGTTATCTGCTGGAGTATCAAAAGTTAGCCGTACCACTTAATAATGGTGTAACCTTGGGAAAATCAATCAGCCTTCTTTAAGTTTCGATTTCCTCTGCTGTCCCTATCTCATGGGGCTATAGTTGAATGAGATCATCTATGAAAAGGAGACACTGTAAATTCTGATTCAGAGGGAGAACTCAACAGGTGTTATTATTTTCACTGTAGTTGTTATTGTTTATTGTATAAATATATGCCAGGCCTTTTACCTATATTTGCAGCAAATCCTCAACCTGGTAAGCAAGATAGTATCTTTCACAAATGGGGAAAGCAAGGCAGGAAAAATACTTTACTGCATGACTGAGTGGCATGGTCCCAGTTCTAATCTAGGTTTGTGTGAGCGGCACCAAAACATGTTCTCATGTTCTCAGTGTTTCTGAAAGCTGGCACTAAGAAAATGGGGACACCAGGACTGACAAGAGGCAGGTTTATTAGTACCAGCACTGGCTCAGCGGATTCACATGCCAAGGCTGAGCACCCCTACTAGAAATTTAAAGGTTTACATACGCTTTACATGTTCTGGTATTCTGGGGGGGGGGGGGTGTGATAGTACATGGCCTAACAGGACAGATGATAGAATGAGAAAAGATTGAAAGTGAAACTGTGCTGCCTACCAGTAAATTGAGTCAGTCATGTGTTGTTTATCAAGAACTCCTGACTGCATTTCTTAGTATGCTTCAGCATACTTCAGGTCCATGCTTCATTTCACTACCTTTTTTGAGATAAAATTCACTTAGCAATATTTACTGCTCATTAACGATTATTTACTGCAATATTTACTGCTTATTAATGGTTATTACTTGTACATTTCAGTACTTTTTAATTGGGTGTCCTTTTGGTTTTCAGTTGTAAGAGGTTTGTTGTTTTTTTTTAAATATATTCTGGACAGCAGCTTCCTCAAACCTGCTTTCTGCACCAGATCTTCAGGTGAGTTCAGAAGGTTCTTATCTGCAGCTGTGACATGGAGGGGTGATGTGGGGGTTTCTGGCACTGGCAGACATGGTCAGAAAAAAATTTCCTTCTACATGTCTACATGACTGGGAGACTGGAAGCTGGGTGGAACAATCTAAGCAGGGTTCATGTATCTCTGGAAGCTTTTTGCCCTGAGTAGCAAATGCAAATGAGAAAGCTGTTGTAGACATTACTGCCAGTACCTGCTGAGCACAGCACAAATTTCATGATACTCCCATTGCCAAGTACCACACTGTTTCCTCCCCACTGAGAGGCCTTACCCTCCAAAATGGTCTTTCTTTCCAAAACTCTTTTCTGATGGGAGGGTGTCCAAAGCTTATTTGTAATTAAACTGTTCTCGCTTCTAAAAAAAAAAAAAAAAAAAAGTGTATGTGTGTGTGTACTGGAAGTTTAATGATAGACATGTAAAATATATATATTTATATATATATATCTTTGTAATAGGCTATGTATATTTTTTCCTATTTATTACAGAATTTGTCAATATTTCCTGGCCGGGCACGGTGGCTCGTGCTTGTAAGCTTCAGCCTATGAAGCGGCCGGGACTAGGGATCGCAGTTCGAGTCCCGCCTGGGGCCCGTAGCGAGACCTAGTTCCAAAAAAATAGCTGGGCGTGGTGGTGCGCACCTGTCATCCCAGCTACCTGGGAAGCTGAGGCTGGGGATTGCTTGAGTCTGTGGTGCCCTGGGCAACGAGAGCCTGCGGTTCCACAGGCAAAAATAGCAAGACCTAGTATCAAAAAAAAAAAAAAAATTTCCTCCCATTTTGTGGGTTTTCACTTTCTTGATAGTGTACTTTGATGTACAAGAAATTTTAATTTTGATGAAGTCTAGTGTATTTCTTTTTTCTTTTTCTTTTTTTTTTTGAGACTAGGTCTAGCTATGTTGTCCAGGGTAGTCCCAATCCTGCGGACTCAGGCAATTGCCCAGCCTCAGCCTCCCAGGTAGCTGGGATTACAGTCACCTGCCACTGCGCCCAGCTGCTTTTTCGAGAAACAGGTCTCACTATGTTGACTGGGTAGTCTGGAACCCGCGAACTCAAGCGATTCCTGTCCTCTTGCCTCCCAGCACTTGAATTATAGGTGCACACCACCACACCTGGCTCTTTTTTTCTTTTGTTGCTGGTGCTTTTTGGTGTCATATTCAAGAAATGGTTGCCTAATTGAAGGTCACAAAGATTTACACTTCTGTTTCCTTAAAAGAGTTTTGTAGTTTTTAACTCTTACATTTAGGTCCTTGATCCATTTAGACCTAATTTTTGTATAAGATGTGAAGAGTGCAAATTCCTTCTTTTATATTTGAATATTCAGTTATCCCAGGACTGTTTGCTGAAGAGACCCTTTGTTTCCCAGTGAGTGGTCTTTGCAGTCTTGTTGAAAATCAACTGACCATAGATGTATAGGTTTGCTTCTGGATTCTCAGTTCTACTCATTAATTGATATCTTGGTTAATTAATTAATTAATAATTAATTGATAGTTTGGTTAGTGTAGCTTTCTTTGTTAGTACACATTGATATCAGGAAATGTGTGTCTCTCATTTTTGTTTTTGCTATTCAATTCCACAGAAATTGTAAAGTCAGTGTGTCGATTTTTATAAAAAACGGCACTCATATTACTCATATTTTCTTTTCTTTTTTTTTGAGACTAGGTCTCACTATTTCTGCCCGTGGAACTGCAGGCTCTCATTGCCTGGGGTACCATGGACTCAAGCCATCCCCAGCCTCAGCTACAGGCGTGCACCACCACGCCCAGCTATTTTTTGGAACTAGGTCTCGCTACGGGCCCCAGGTGGGACTCGAACCGCAATCCCTAGCCCCGGCCGCTTCATAGGCTGAAGCTTACAAGCACGAGCCATCGTGCCTGGCCACTCATATTTTCATATGATGTTTGTTTGTTTTTGAGACTAAGTGTCGCTATGTTACCTAGGGTAGTCCCAATCTGGGATCAGATCCTGGGATCAAAGTAGTCCAGATCCTGGATCGGATCTGGAATCCCGTGGATTCAGGCGATCCCCAGCCTAAGCCTCGGTAACTGGAATTACAGGTGCACCACCACACCCAGCAATTTTTTTGAAACTAGGTCTTGCTATGTTGCCCCGTGCTAAGCAATTCCTAGCCTCGACCTCCCTTGCTAGGCTGGGACTAAGGGCACATTCCACTGTGCCTGGCCCCTGATATGACTTTTTATTGAAGCTCTAGATGAAACACCATCTTAACATTAATAAGCTTCCCAATCCATGTACATGGGATGTTTTTCCACTTATTTAGGTCTTCTTTAATTTTTTTCAACAAGGTTTTGTACTTTTCAGTGTATGTGACTTGCATTTCGTCAGTTAAATTTATTTCTAGGTAATATGTTCTTTTGATATTATTTATACTTAGAATTGTTTTTTAAAACAGATTTTTCTTTACTAATATATAGAAATACAATTGATTTTTGTGCTCTGATCTTGTATCCTACAATATGGTTTAATTCATTTTTAATACTAATGGTTTATGTGAATTTTGGAGGATTTTCTATCCAGAATACCATAGCATCTGAAAATAGATGTAGTTTTACTTTTTTCAATCTGGATGACTTTTTTCTTTTTCTTTTTTCTTTTTTTGACTTAATTTCTGGCTAGAACTTTCAGTATAATATTGAATGCAGTTACTAAAAGTAGGTATTCTTAGAGGTAAAGTTTTCAGTCTTTCACTATTCACTATGATGTTATCTTTGTGTTTTTTTTTTCTTCAGAGATACTCTTTATCAAGTTAGTAGTTTCTTACTAGTTTGTTCAGTGTTTTTTACTAGGGAAGAGTGTTGGATGTACTCGACCTGGGTTTTACAACTAAGAAAAACCCTTGGATTCTGATTTTGTTTAATTATGTAAGATCAAGTTTCCTAAGAATTTCTATTATTCACAATTCAAGACATTATCCATAATGGATTTCATTAAAATTCAGTTTTTCTGCTGGGCACAGTGGCTCGTACCTATAACCTTCAGCCTATGAAGCGGCGGGGGCTAAGGATCGCGGTTCAAGTCCTACCTGGGGCCCGTAGCAAGACCTAGTTCCAAAAAAAACAGCTGGGCGTGGTGGTGCACGCCTGTAATCCCAGCTACCTGAGAAGCTGAGGCTGGGGATTGCTTGAGTCTGTGGTACCCCAAGTAACGAGGGCCTGCGGTTCCATAGGCAAAAATAGCGAGACTTAGTCTCAATTAAAAAAATAAAATAAGATTCAGTTTTTCTTATTATGTTTTTAAAGAAGTCTACAAATATATGGCTGAGTATCTTTAACTGGGATCTTGGGCAATTCCTATTTCTATGCATCTGAGTTTCCTCAACTGTAAAGTAGGGAACACATAATAACACTAGTTTTACTAGTTGGTAGATGGAGATAATATGAAATTTTGTATGCAAAAGTACTTCGCAAGAAAATCAAAACTATATGGTTATGTCAGTGATCTTGCCAGAAATGTTTTTAAAATTATGATTAAACATGTGTTTGATAAATTATATAAATTATGCCAAAGACATTGATCTTAAGTATAAATGTGGATAAATTTTTATATACCCATGTGAACACCACTGGATCCTCCTATAGACCCTGCCCAGCACCTCACAGAAGCCCTTCTTGCCTGTTCTGTATCAGAACAGTAGGTACCTCTGGAGGTAACTACTACTCTGACTCCTAGCACCATAAATAAGTTTTGCCTCTTTTTTAAACCTCATATAAATGAAATCATACAGGCTTTTGTGTTGATTTCTTTCACTCAACATATCTGTGAGTCACACAAGTTGTTGAATGTGATAGCAGCTCATTTTTTTCACATAGTTTTAAAATGAGCCAATACCAGTTGACCATAATTTGAAAAAGGTTACCCACATGCCCAAGAAACCAAAAATTATAAAGACTAGAAAACCCCAAGTCTCTCCAGTATCGAGCCAGCTCACTCTGAATTGCTACCCAGGTAGTTGAATCCTCAGCCAGCATGGCAGCTGCTCTTCTACCCATGTGTCACTATTTCCCACACCACACTCTAGAAAGCTATCACACATCGATGTTGGCAATGTTTTTCCAAGGAGCCCTGTTGCAGCCTCAGATGCTTAACTCACCAGTCCAAATGGCCCATGCTCATTGATTAGGATTGACATTCAAGATAAAATCTGAGTGTTCTGCTGTCAAATTGCCAAGATATTTTTCTGGGTTCCAGAGTTAATACATGAACTCTGTCTATTTTACCCTTATTTTAACTCCACAACAGTATAAAATGGTAGTGGTAAAGTCTATAAACTACCCCTGTTCACATATTCTTTGGATCACAGCTCAACCCCAGCAAGTGTTCACTGTGTGCTTGATTTCAGCATGACTTATAGGATGTGAGCGCGATCTGGCTGCGACATCTGTCACCCCATTGATTGCCAGGGTTGATTTGACTGATCTGGCTGGCTAGGCGGGTGTCCCCTTCCTCCCTCACCGCTCCAAGTGCGGCCCTCCCGAAGCTGCACCCTTGGTGGAAGAGGATGGCCTTCCCGAATAGAGACAGACTGTTCTTCCGTGGAGGGTATAGGAGTAGCTGCACTCCCCTGCTAGAACCTTCAAACGAGCTCTCAGCATGACTTATATATGAGATGGAACTGATTGCTTAGATGTGGAGGAGTTGTTGTATCCATGAGGTGGTTCAATTGAAACCTCATTTTTATCTTTTATTTTGATGAAAACATTACAATGTCTCAATTACACAACAAACACAAGTGTTGCTTATGTTTCACAATTTATGTTGCTGTGAATTTCTAACAGTTCTAGCATGTCTCTCACATTTGAAAAATTTTCTATCAACCTGCAAAGTTGGGTGAAATGAACTCTCCCACCCTCTGGAATGGGACATCCTGTATGCGCAGACAGAGGTTGTGGCAGATTACAATAACAACAGCTTCCAAAGCATGTTTTTTGTTTGTTTTGAGACTAGGTCTTGCTATTTTCCACCATGGAACTGCAGGCTCACGCTACCCAGGGTACCACAGACTCAAGCAATCCCCAGCCTCAGCTTCCCAGGTAGCTGGGATTAAAGGCACGCGTCACCACGCCCAGCTATTTTTTGGGGTCTAGGTTTTGCTAAGTGCACCCAGCAGGACTCCATCTGCGATCCCTGGCCCTGGCCGTGGCTTCCTAGGCTGCCACCTACAGGCATGCGCCCCCATGCCCGGCCTCAAAGCATGTTTTTACTCACATTTAGATCATGGGCTAGAAAGGAGACAAGACTCATGTATGTGAAATGATAGAGGGTAAAGTGCTCTTTTTTTTTTTTTTTCCTGAAATGAGAGCTTCACATACCTGTAAGGCCCAGGAGGGAAGAAAAAAAGGTCTCTGAGAACTCATGTTTTCCTTCATTGGAGCACTTCAACTCCTCACTGGTTTACTCTATTTTCACACAAGATTAGCACATGCAAAAGATTGAAAGCAGCAAATGAGAATGGTGACTTTGGGAGAAGAAGCTACTTAATGCCACTTCACTGCTAGTGAATGAAGAATACATTTTTGTCAGCAAAGGGCAAGGGGAAAAAAGTGCCCCCATAACCTGTTGGCCTTAAATAATGTAGGGGCAAAAAACCCTACAGTATGTCTACTTTTTAGAGAATTCTGGATTGCCTACCGGTTTAATTATCAGTGTGTATGATGACCCAGAATCCCTAGGAAAAAATACACATTTCTGCGCACCTACTGTACTAGGTCTACTCTAAGCACTTTTTAAAGGACCAGTTAAGTTAGTCACTTAATTTAGCTGAGTTTTGGTTTACTCACCTACAAATAGAAACAGCATACCATAGACGTGTGAGACGTATATAATGTATATAATTTATAATGTATATAAAAATGCCTGGAACACAGACTGTTCATAATGTTAACAACTTTTTTAAAATACTGTAATTGCTCTTTCTGCCTTTCTGAGTGGGTTCCAAGGAGACCACATTTCCCAGCATGCCATCTCACCCTTTGACCCTCCTATATCAAAAAAATGCGCCGTGGAGCGTCCCAAGCCGGAAGACTACTGTCTCCCGGCATGCAGCGCGTCTCTCTCCATTAGATTTGCGGCACAGCACGCGCGTTGCCCGCCGGAAGTTGTAGTCAGTGGCGCGTTGCCCTGACGCCCGCTGGACAGGGCGTGGGGGGCCTGTGGGAGGTGGCGCGGCTGGGCCCAGCTGCAGGGTGGAGGCGACGGAGAGGCCTGCGGCGGCTGGGAGTGGCGGGGCCGGGAGCGGGCGCCGGAGCCTAGCCGAGCCGGAGCGGGCGGCGCAGGCCGGCGCGGCGAACAGCAACCATGTCGGTGTTTGGGAAGCTATTTGGGGCGGGAGGGGGTAAGGGGGGCAAGGGCGGCCCGACCCCCCAGGAGGCCATCCAACGACTGCGGGACACGGAGGAGATGCTAAGTAAGAAGCAGGAATTCCTGGAGAAGAAAATCGAGCAGGAACTGACGGCCGCCAAGAAGCACGGCACCAAAAACAAGCGCGGTGAGACGTCCCTGACTCCCCAGAATCTCCTCAGTCTCCCTGGGCCTGGGCTCCACCTTCGTTAGACTCGCCTTAAATAGTCTGGAACTGTCCCCGTACGACTCTGTGCCCTCCCTGCCTTTCCCGGCCCGGGACACCTCTCCGTCAGACTCCCTTCAGTTTCTCCCCGATCCTTGGACTCCCCACCTCAGACTCTCATTCCAGCTCTTTCCCCTCAAGCTCTCCTAACTCTGCCGGGCGCCTTCAGAGGGGCACGTTCCTCCTTCACTTCATTCTTTTCCGCATTTTGCTTCTGCTTCGGCCCGGCCCTTCCCGATCATCCCGTGTAATGTAACCGCCTTCTTCTTGCTCGTTTCTTTCCCTCATCCTAACATGTATGTCCTTTCTGGTCCCACCTCTGCCCTCTCACTACCCCTCAGCGGAGTCTTGAGCCGCCCCTTGCCTCTTTCCATTTCCCTGACTCAGAATTCCCCTTGAGAATTCTCCTTGATGGAGAGAATGGTACTGGGGGAGAGGGGACCCCTAGTTCAGGCTGTTTACTTGAGTGAACTTGAACAAGTTACTTCCTTTCCTGAAGCCTCATCCCTCCGCCCCCTCCAATCAGTTAGCTTTTAGCCTCCGTGAGGCCTAGTTGCCTTCCAGCTTTCTGATTTACTTCTTGTTGCCTCATAGCAGATCTTATCAGAGTTTCACGTAGCACAAACCTTCATCCTGTGACTCACCGTTTTCATATTCCTCTGAACCAGAAATAAGAATTTCCATTTCTCCCTTGGCCATCATGACTCCTCCTCTACCCCACTACTGGGAGTTCAGGGCAGGGTTCTTCTATATTGAATTTGAGGAATGCTTTACTTCATATTATTGTGTGACTTTCGGGCAAGTAGTTTATTTTCTAGTGAAGCGAAAGTGAAAATTTTAATAACTGTTAAGCAGTTTAGGAGTATTTGGTTTTTCTTGCTCTTAAGGCATATGAGAATGAATCATTGACAACCCCTCATCCTCAGAGATTTAGGAGCTGCACAAACAAGGATTTAACTCTGTTGTCACTTAGCTGTGTGACCTTGAGGTACTTAATTTGCTTCTCTGAAAGGAAGACCATAGATTTACAGTGCCTGCACATAGGAAGAAAAAATTGTCCAAACTGAGACTGTTTGCTGATGGTTAACAAGTACTCCGGAAAAATGTTTTGAGTGTTACTACATGCACTATATTCACAGCGTGAATAAAACAGCATTTCTACCCTACTGGGTGTGAAGGCAGAAACAGACAGGAAGATAAATGAGGAAAACATTGTCTGAGGTGATAAATGCTTGAGAAAAAGATGATCTGATAGAAGTGATGGGGTGGGAAGGGGTGCCACTTTAGATAGAATGGTCAGGGAAGGCCTCTTTGAAAAAGTCCTGTTTGTGTTGAGCACTGGGAAGGAACCCGTGCTAAATCTAGGGGGGGAATCTTCCAGGTAGGGAGAACAGCAGAGAAAACCCAGAGAACAACTTGTTTAATAAACTTGCTTTAATGAACCTTCATGCCTGGTGTGTAGTGATTGAAACATGTAGGGGATACAGAGAGTGGTGGTATGAAGTTAGTTGGGGCAAAGGGATTTTATTCCAAGTTGATGACTGTTGGAGGGCATTATCCAGGAGCGTGTCCTAATTATTGAGAGTTTTAAAAACACCATCTGTCTACACTTTGGAAAGTAGACTGGTGGTGGGTGAGAGTGGGAGCGAGGAGACCAGTGAGGAGGCAGTTGCTGTCATCCATTTATGGCCTGGACTCCAGTTGGAGCTCTGGAGATGCACAATGGGGTTAAATGTTGCTGCCTCTAACTTTTTCTGTGATGATTCTCCCTCAGTCAGGATCTGCTATTGCTCATGATAATTAGAGTCATTGTTTTTACCTGTTTGGGTTTTGGACCGCTTTGCCCATTGCAGGTGGTAGAGGAGGAGTATCAGCTTACTTCATCTCCCATCTGAGAGGACAGTTCTGTTGTCTTTTGGACTAGAGCTTGTTTAATTTTTGTAGTTTTAGAGTGATGAATTGGTTTTCAAGAGGCTTGGAGAGAGGCTGCTGGCTGGCTGCGGAGGCCTCATCTCAGCTGTAATAACTGCTGAAAGCAGTCTTGTCTTGAGTTGGCTTGAGAGGACAGGAGCTGTTATAATGTGCCATCCTTTTTAGCATCCTTGGGGAGGAAAAATTTTTTACCTGCTTGTTGGGATAGTGCTTTGAGGTTTTGCCATACCAGGTACTATTCACTGAGTTACTACTGTGTTAGGACCTAGAGAATCAAAAGCAAAAATACAGCATGTCTGCCTCCAGAAACTCAGCATTAGAAGTCTGTGTGTGTTGAGGAAGAAGGGGGAGGAGGAGGAAGGGCAGTCAGTACTAAACTTGTGTCTGTAGGGGTTGCTGAGGTTGCAGAGATGTGTGGTCTGCCTGGAGAGGAAAGGCCAAGGAGGACTTCAGAGCAGGATGTGACATGGGTCAGCAAGGAGTTGGGGAGCACTGATAGCAACTGGGGGATGGGCAGCAGATAACATTGGGTAGTGTCCTTTAGATTTGACCCAGAGATACTGAAAGGCCATTGATGATGTTAAAGTAGAAGGTATAGGTAAGCTTGGGTTTTGGAAATACTCTAGCAGTCTAAGAGTATGGACCAACCAAGAAATCTTAGACAGAAATCCAATAAGGGATAAGGATAGGATCTCATAGACATTGACTTGAGCCATAGTTTTGTGACCTACTAGCTATGTGCCTTGGGCAGGTTACTGCACCTCTGATTCCTCCTCTCTAATGTCTATTTTACTTTAATGTGGCACATGTAAAGCTCTTAGCACAGTGCCTGCCAGATGGTAAGGGATCAATAAATGCTTGCCATTATCATTATTACAGAGATTTCTAATTATTCACATGGGAACAAAGGTCCTTGAGTAGAAGCATGGGAAACCAGACAAAAAGTAATACATGTCAAAGACTTTTCTGCTGGAGAGTCAGGAGGAGTTTGGTGGTTTATTGGGATTGTGGGCAGGATGAAGGCAAGGGAAGAATGAAGAATGATTCCCAAGTTTACAACTTGGACAGCTAGGCAAACAGTGATGTCATTAACCAAATTGGGAAACATACTGAAGGAGCAATGTTTCATAATTGTGTAGCCCTTGCAAGTTGTAAAACTCTTTCATGAGTCTCACAATATCTCCTGAGACTGTGAGCTTCATGAAGTACGAAGTCATCATGTTCATTGCTGTGTTCCCAGCACCTAACATGGCACCTGACATGGCCAATGCCCAGTAACTGTTTATTAAATGAATGAAAAGAATCTTGTATATTCTGTTATTCCCATTGTACAGGGAGGAAAATGAAGTTCTAGAGAGGAAGTGAGTGGACTCAGACCAGTTCTTCTGGTGACTGAGTGCCCTGTGTTCTCTTTACTTCCGTGATGGCTGGAGGCAGCATCATGACCTTTGTCATGACACTCAGCTTATTGAATGCACACATATGCAAGGTGTGGTGCTGCTGGGGGAAGGGAAGGGAAGGAAGTGAGTTAGAGTCAGGCCCTGCCTGTGGAATATGTAGGTAAATGTGTTGCCTTCTTTGTGGCATATATGTTGGAATAATGGTAAAATCACCCTTGGAGACAAATCTCTGAAACTTTTAGAGTGTTTGTAGTGTCCAGGTGTGTTCTAGCAGTGATTTCCATTAGGGCCCTAGAGCAGAATTTGGGTTGCATATTTTTTTCCACAAATCCTTTTCTGTAGTTGTGTACTCATACTAAGTGTGGGATGGGTTATTAAATTGTCCTAAATTTCTGTAGTTGTGTACTCATACTAAGTGTGGGATGGGCTCTTAAATTGTCCGGTGCTCAGTACTGGGAATAGAGACAGGTTCCCTGCCATTCAGGAGACTTAAATTTTGATTTTTGTTTTTTTTTGAGAATAGGTCCTCGCTATTTTTGCCCGTGAAACCATAGGCTCATGTTGCCTGGGGTACCACAGACTTGAGCTATCCGCAGCCTCAGCTTCTCAGGTAGCTGGGATTATAGGCGCGCACCACCACACCCAGCTAATTTTTTGGAACTGGTCTTGCTATGTTTTCCACGTGGGACTTTGATTCCCAGTGCCCGCCACGGCTTCCTAGGCTGCCGCTTACAGGCATGCACCACCGTTCCTGGCCTAGGAGACTTAAATATTGTTACCTCCCTTTTCTGTAGAGTGAAAATAATATTCATCATCTCACATGACTTTTTTTTTTTTTAACATTTTGTTTTGTGATTATCATACAACATTGGTCATGTTTGCATGGTTGTATTATACCCCTTATTCCCCACTGCACCCCCTCCCCCCATTTCCCTCCTTCCCCACTCTGGTCACTCCAACTCCTCGCTGCAAGCTGTTGGTCTGTGTTTGACCCATGGGACTCTTCTTTTTTGTTTTTAAACTATGTCCTTTTTTCCCCCTGGTTGTGGACTTGCCCTCCTGGACAGCAACAGATGAGGTTGCTTAGATATCCAGGAGTAGCTGAGGCAGTGGGAACTTGTAGGACAGATGTGGTGTGCTTCTCTGGGGTCATTTCTGGCATCTGTTACCTGTTGCTGGTTCCGTGTGTTCTGGGTTTGAGAATGTAACTCCCAGCCAAAAGCAATGTCGCTGCTGGAGCAGACTTACTCAGGTGGTTTGTTGAGCTCCTCTCCTCTCTCTTGTCAGCTGTTCTGCCATGGGGTCACAGGCTCTCATGGTGGCTTTCTTTTCCCATTGATTGACAAAGGAGGGAGGCTTTTTAATGTTGCACATTGCTCTGGGCCTGGGGTTTGATTCTCCAGTGCCAGAGATGATACAGGGAGGAATCTGACAGGTCACCTCAGTCGCTGGTGTCACCTTTCTGTTGGTTCCCAACACTGTGCTTGTCCCACCCAGGTTGTGCATCTCATGTGACTTTGGTGGGGGTTAACTAAGATAATATGTGAGAGTATGGTATGTTATAGGGGGTATGCTTTTCTCTCCTTTCCTTTTTTTTTTTTTGAGACTAGGTTTCGCTATTTTTGCCCATGGAACCACAGGCTCACGTTGCCCAGGGTACCCCGGACTCAAGTGATCCCCAGCCTCAGCCTCCCAGGTAGCTGGGATTACAGGCACATACCACCACGCCCAGCTATATTTTTTTGAGACTACATCTCTCTATGTTGCCCTGGGCAGGTCTTGAACCCGCTGACTCAAGCAATTTCCAGTCTCAACCTCCCGTTCTAGGTTTGGGATTAAAGCTGTGCACCACTGTGGCTGGCTTCCCTTCCTGATAGTTATTGCTGATCACACTTCCTAGGTTTGATTGTCAAAATGGAAAAATTCTTTCACTGAGAACTGGGTAGAAGTCAGGGTTGAAATCTAGGTGAGCTGACTGAAATCATTCAAACTTAGGTCTTTTTTGTCTTGGTAACTTTCTAGACGATTCCCTGTTGCTTTTATTCCTGACAACATTGATCTAATATCGAAGATTATTTTCTTAAGGAGTCGTAACTATTTTTGAAATGGTTCAGATTTCCTTTTCTTCTGTTTTAATAGAGATGAAAACAATATGTAGAAAGAACTTTATTTTGTTTAACAGGAGAATTTATGAGATTGGAAAATGGAGACTGAGCGTCTCAGGCATCTTATTCTGGTACATTTCTATTGTACTTATGGATGTAAATCAGTTCATTTACAGGTTAATTTAAGTTCAGCTAAAAGTGTCTTGATGGATGCAGAGAAGCCAGGCACTCATGGGAAATATATCTTCATTAATTCTTGTTCTTTGCTGGAACCAGAATGGCTCCCTCATGTTTATTAAAGTTACCCTAAAATGTTAGCATATAGGACAACATCTTAATAAGTTAAATTTAGAGTGAATGTTAGTAACCTTTTGGTTCTCTGGAATCAAGTTATATAGTTGAAAAGTACAGCATTTAATGTGCGTGTAAACAGCAGGATCTCCTCTCTTAGAGGCCCTGAGATGGAAAATCTGAAACCCACCCAGGGAACTGAGCAGTGAGTATTTCCCTTGGTGATGCTTAAGTTTCTTGTTTGAAAAAACGGTTGCCCAGCTTGCATTTGGTTTACTCTGAAGACAGATGGCATGTCAGAGAGGCCTTATGTGTTGGTTGTCCAAACATGCTGGTGCCTTTGATTCAAATGACAGAATTTTTTTCTTGCCTCATTTGGCAGAAAGGTTAAATATTTTTAAATGCTTATCAGTAGATTTATATGTGATTTGAAATTTTGTATAGTGCTCTTTACTCCAGAAATAAAGAAACTCAAGATAGATTTTATTTGAAAGTTTAGCTAAACACGAGGACCTTTGAGACTAATTGTTTTGCTTAGGGAAGTTTGGGTGGTTGTGAGTTGTGTTTGAGTGTGTGGAGTAAGGTCTTCAAGAAACCTGTGAGGATGTATATGAGCCATACATCTCTGAGGTAGAAAGCCAGGGCTAACTGGGCGGATGGGCACGGCTCTTGGAACCTTAAGGAGTTCCTTTAAGTAGGAAAAGGTTCGTGAAAATGTAATTCTTATTCCCAGAGTTGTTTTGTGCTGTGTCACAAGTGAAGGGATATTCAACAATTTTGGTTTTAGATTGGTCATTTTGCAGATAGATGGTTACATTTAGAAAGGAAATTTGAGCATAGTAGTGGGACTTAGCTGAATGTAGTACTGGCCTGTTTTTAAGGTGTTTTTAAGGCACAAGTCAGCAGACATTTATTGAGTTCCTTTTAGGAGGAAGATACCATGATTGTCTAGGCAAAAGATTTCTCAGTTCACATTTGCTTCACCACTTCCCAGCAGTTCTATGTCAGCCTCATACTCTCCTTGTGCATCAGTTTTACCTGGTACATAGTAGAGTTGTAAATGTTTCCTTGTCTTCTCAGTAGTCTTAGATACAAGATAGGAGCCCTTCTCCAAATATAAGCTCATAGTTCAGTGAGGCAGACATGTATATGCATAAGGCAAATCATAGTGAGTATGAAAATACAGAGTCCAAGGAAAGTACTATAGAAAGAGATTAATTCACACCTAAGTGTTCGTAGGTTCTTCGCACCTTGCCCCTCTTCAATCCCCATATTCCTTTCGCATATTCCTGCCAAGCTCTTAACCTCTGATTGAATCTTTCTGCTAACAGGAGTTGTCTTAGGTGCTCTAT
>PVHY01026472.1:0-17386 GCA_004024945.1 Uropsilus gracilis
AAAGGAACAGAAACCCCCCCACTCCTTTTTTTTTTTTTAAAGTAGCAGCTGAACTTGCTGCCTCAGCAAATATTTTTCCCTATTAGAGTTTACAAAGACTGCGAGACTCTTTTTACGCCTTTGCCTTTCCTCCCGCCCCCGACTGTACCATTAACTTCCCAATACTGGGGTGACTACAAAGGCTGGGGAATAAATCAGTACCTGGCACACACTTTCCCCGCATTTCACGCATGACAACACTAGTTGCGTTGTTTCCGTGACACTGTTTTTTGACATTGTTTTGTGATCAGTGAGGGGTTTGCTCTGTTCACAAGGTCACAGTCAGAAGGGGGGCTGAACTTTGGACTACAGCTGAGGGCGAGGTAAACAACAGGACTATAAATACCAGGGCCGTCTGCCTCTGGCTTTGTGGCGCTGCAGAACTGAGCAAAGAGAAGGGAGCTGCTCATTGGCAGGGGCGCTGTAAGTAGGAACCTCGTATTTTCCATACTTGATTGAGTTTGCTAAATATTCTGAGTTTGATGAAATGTTTCTTTACTTAGACTTAAAAAAAAAAAAACGGCTAGGTAAAGTCATGGTTTTTAAAGTTGTGATGTAACTGTTCTCTCCTTAAAATATATACAACAAATCCTTTATGCCTAAAGAATTTGACTGTAAATTTGTGCCCACAAGCAAAATGGGATGTTCTGAACCTGCTTCTGAAAAAAAGTCTTCAAAGTTTTACTTTCAGATTCTAAGTAACCTTTTCACCATATGTAAATGTCAGATATACAGAGGGAGGAACAGAAAGAAACTGAATTTTTATTTGAATAATAATGCTAAATATCCTTGAAGGCGGAAAGTATATAGTATTGTCCAAAATTAAGGTTTTTGAATGCCACTTAGAAGGAAAAACCAGACCAAGAGAAGCAAAGGGTCTAAAATTGGGTGTGGCAAGCACACATCTGTGGTGGCTGGCTCATGACATCTGCTGCTATCTGCCCTGCTTCGGCACAGCCCAGGAGGGAGACACAGCAGGGAAGCCTGAAGAAGTCAGACACATTCTTTTTGTAAAAGGCCATGATGGCATAGAGGCATATTGTGAGCCTGAGCTGATTATTATTTCCTAATGAACTGCAGAAGGAGAACTCTAGGGGGACATCAGCCCAAGGATTTGAACAGCAGAGATGACAATATGGCCTTCCACACAGCTATAGGAATATTCAGGGTTATCATGAACATTTCAGGAAAAAAAAAGGTTTGATTCTCTGTGTTAAAGTGGTCACCCATCAAATAATTAAAATGCATCAATATCAGCTGCAAAACTTTGCAGTTTAAGTGGTGGGTGAGTGTTTCTAGTCGTATGAAGGAAGACCCTCAGATTATCTCCTTTTTTTTTTTTGAGACTAGGTCTTGCTATTTTTACCCGTGGAACTGCAGGCTCACGTTGCCCAGGGTACCATGGACTCAAGCAATCCCTAGCCCAAGCTTCCCAGGTAGCTGGGATTAAGGTGCGTGCCACCACGCCTAGCTATTTTTTTTTTTTTTTTTTTTTTTTGGAACTAGTTCTCTCTTCGTTGCCCCAAGAGGTACTCGGGCCATGATCCCTGGTTCCCGGGGCAGTTTCCTAGGCTGCAGCTTACCTGGCAGTCTCTTCAGGCTTGAGCTTGGCAAGGTAAAATCTTAAAGCAAAGGATAGGATTTACATATCTTGTCCTTTAATAGGGAACTTAAACAAATGATTATTTGTATGTGGCTAGATAATCTAGATTCTATAATTGAAAAGCGGGGAGATTATGAAATTTATAACTGTCTTCTAGTTGTCATTGGACCAGCTTCTAGTAAATCCAGTTTTGTTATTTTTATTTTCGTTATTTACCTGACTGACTGCTCTAAATAAAATCAAGTTTATTATGTGAAATATGATTGTAAGAAAGCAAAATTTCTGGGCCAGTTTGCTTGGCCACCAGCAGTGTCAAAGTGTTCTTTTCTTTCCACATCCACACCAGCATTTATTGTTGCTCCGTTCTTTTATATTATTTGTGGGAAATAGGGAAAACAAGCAAATGGACAAGAAAAATTTAAAGCTCTCAGCAGAACTGAAGCAGAGCAAGAGAGGGAGAAGGGAGTAAAGTCAGGGGAGGAATGGGCACAAGATGATTCATGGGTGATAAGGTGGCGGGAGAACCTCGGGGTAGACAACGATGTATATTTAATATATATTATATGCTATATATACATGTGCAATCAATTTAAAAAATAAAACAGTTTGTAAAAAAAGAAAGCAAAGTTGGACAGCCTATTCATTATAAGACAGAAAAATCTGACAGTGTGAATTTTGTAATCTACAGCTCTGTGACCTTGTTTATTTTTCATTAAAAACTAAATGGGAGAAATAGTCTTTTCACTTCTCACTTACAGTCACCATTCACCATTTAGCCAGTAGGAACATTGCAGAATATGGTAAGAGGAGGGTGACAAGTGCTGAATTTATGCCAACAGTTTTATGGTTACTGGATAAATGTAGCATGGAGAAGAGATATAACCATTTTTGCAGGCTATAAAACTGTTTGAGTTGTTGGGGCATAAATAAACAAAAGTTTGGCTGTAGTTTTTTTTTTAAAAGTGATCTCCTAAAAGCTGTCAATATATTGATAAGTAGCTAAGAGATTGGTTAGGATTTAGCAGAATTGACTTGAATCCAGTCTCTCTTATGATTTTACCACCTGAATGAACTTGGCTGAGCCACCTTGACCCTCTCTCTTTTTTTTTTAGACTAGGTTTTTTATTGAGACTCGCTATTTTTGCCAGTGGTACTGCAGACTCATGTTGCCCGGGGTACCACGGACTCAAGCAATCCTCAGCCTCAGCTTCCCAGGTAGCTGGGATTACAGGCGCACACCACCACGCCCAGCTATTTTTTTGCAACTAGGTCTTGCTATGTTGCTCCCGGTGGGACTTGAATCATGATCCCTGATCCCTGCCGCGGCTTTGTAGGCTGCTGCTTACAGGCACACAACACCATGCCCAGCCCCTTGATCTTCTCTTAGGTATAGTTTCCTCAGCTACAAAAGGGATAATTGTCAGTTTTGTAAAGGTGAACTGATATGATAGGAAAAAGTGCTTAGCACTGCATATAGCTCTGTTAAGTGCTGAAGAAATGATAGCTCTGATAAGGATCCTGTCATCAATATGAGCACCACCTTAAAGAATGTCCCTGCATTTAGTTCAGACATACCCTCTCTCTTTTTCCAATATTAAATTTTTTGAAACTATTGGATGACTTGGGAAGGTAACAAGTATTTCCTTTCTCCTCTGTTTTTCTCTCTTCCTTAGGTTAGTTTAGGTTCTTCATCAAGCTATTCTAAATAAGGTCAAGGACAATCAGGTTCTAAAAAATTCTATCCACATCTACCCATGCATTAAGGGTCCAGATAAATCTACTCAATCTAATTGCCTTTCAATTTCCCTCTAACTTCTGGGCTCACTGCAGGTAACTTATTATCTACTGCCTTTTTTATCCCCTGTGGCCCCCTTGCAAAGAACTTGCTTCTACTTTTTAATCCCAAATCAGTGTCTGAAAGTGCATTGACTTCCTAGTCCTGGAATTTTGTCCTGATATCTCTCCATAGACGCATATCAAAACGAGCCTGATTGCTCATATGGATTTTCTTTCTTTGCTGAATATGCCCCCCCCAACCCCCTTTTTAATCACTTGTCTATCACCCATCTTATTTGTACCTTTCAGCTGAGAAACCCAGAAACCCAGTCATAGTTTGGGGAACATTTCTGGGTCAAACATTTAGCTTTCCTACTCAGAAGAGAAATTTTTGCTCTCCAGAATGTGCCATTAAAGGCCTGGACGTGGTGTTGCATGCCTGTAATCCCAGCTACCTGGGAGGCTGAGGCTAAGAATCACTTGAGTCAGCAGGTTCGGGACTACCCCCCAGCAACATAGCAAGACCTAGTCTCTAAAAACAACAACAACAACAACAACGACAACAACAACAACAACAAAGAATGTGCCATCAGGGCACAATAATTTCCTGACACGAGTTGCAGTGATCTGCAACGTTTCTATTTTTTTATGGGTCCACACTTACTTTGGACATGAGAGTAACATTTTGGCAGACATTTTATAACTGAAGATATCCAAATACTTTAATATTAACGTAGTGCTAGGCCTTAAAGAGGAACAGAAGGGAGCCATATGCTTACTTTTCTGAGGTTTCTATAAAGGGGAAGGTTTGGATCTGAAGAACCCAGAACTCAGTCGGAGCCCTCTTCCTGCTGATAAACTGATCTCCCGACCACCCCCTTTCACCTTGGCTTCTCTTTCCAAGCTGGCGCTTTCCATTTCTGTGCAGACTCCCTCACCTAGAGTACTTGAAGACGGAAAGCAGCAGTCAGAATTTGGTATGCCTCCAGTAACACATGATGTTTGCGGAAGGTTTTTTGACAACAAAGGTCATAGTCTCAACATTTTTCTACTCCTAGAGACATGCTTGGCGGCCTCTTCAGGCAAATCTCCCATAATATGCTGACTGAAGTATTTTGCTAAGCCAGATAAGTGGTGCTTTGATAAATCCTGACCTCTGACTCATCCTTTCCCCCTTACAGACAGATTAACACAGAGTCAAAACTTGAGACTGACATGCAGACAGAACTCATGGGCTAGTTATTTCTAGGAAGTAAAATTATGCCTGCTGGCTTTATAGAAATTTCTAGTTATGCCTGTGGGGTAACTTGTGATGATGACAGAAAGATTTTCTCTTTCACAGGACAGTCCCGGCCATGTGGAGGGGCCTAGGGCTTGCTCTGGCTCTCTGTCTCCTCCCATGTGGAGGAACAGAGAGCCAGGGACAAAACTCACTTTGTAAGGAGTCTCCTCCTTGGAGCATAAGGGATGAAGATCCAATGCTGAACTCATATGGTTCAGTGACAGTGGTGGCTCTTCTTCAGGCAAGCTGATACCTGTGCATCCAGCAGGCATCTAGGTAAGCATCATCTCATGGGCTAGGATTTCTTAAAGGGGAAATAATACATACCTATATATGCAGACATACATGTGTAAAATAAAATAAAAATGTCAAAGACACTCTCAAACCACATTTAAAAAAAAACCACGTTGGCATAGAACTTACTAGAAGAAAAAAGACTAGGAGGATACACACCAAAGTGGTTAGTGATTTTCCCAAGGTTATGGAATTTTATTCATCTTTTGGTGTATTTATGTCTTATTATACACTGCTAAGTATATATTACTTCTGTAATGAAAATGTTCGAAAATATACTATTGCAAGTGGATTAGTTATTTCAACATAGAATCAAAACATCGCTTTGGTCACAGTACAGTGAATGTTAAACTCACCAAAGGTCTTGCTTGGGTCTTTTATTTACCAAGCACATAGAAGAAAATACCTGTAAGAATATTCATTGGGTTAATTGCGAAATATTTATTGGGCAGAATTTTCTGTAAGTGCCAAAATAATTAAAAAATATATACTGTGAAATTCACTTCGGGATTGAATGACCTCACATTTGTACAAGCATTTAACTTATGGCTTTAACTGAGCACAAGGTCTTGATAAATAATTTAAAAAATAGAAGTTAGTTTTTTACAATAATATGAAGTTATAAGTAAAAAATAGGTAAGCATTTCGTAGAAAAAAAGAAATTGAAGGAGGCATCACAGAGAACATTCAATGAGATTATTCCTTTTTTCTTTGTATTTCCCCAAATATTTTAGATTGGAAGACCTGCGAGTAAAACTAGAAAAAGAAGGATATCACAACATCTCCTATGTTATTGTTAATCACCAAGGGGCTGATTCTCAATTGAAGTATGCGCAGCTTAAAAGTCAGGTGTCAAAGCATATTCCTGTTTATCAACAAGAAGAAAACCAAACAGATGTCTGGACTCTCCTAAATGGAAACAAAGATGACTTCCTCATATATGACAGGTATGTGCACAAACTCACACACACATACACACACATTCATGAAACATCTCAAATTAGTAGACACTTTTAAAAGTGATTTAAAATATCTTTTTTTGTTTTATTGCCAAACATTTAGTGTGAGCTCATTAAACTACTTGGTGTCAATGTATTTTTAAAATAATTTTCTTTGATGCAAAAGAATTTCTCCCATTCCAGGAAATGACATTCTGGTTAAGTAAAAAGGATTGATTTGTGTATCATGTACATCAAATCCAAGAATTTTGCAAATAAATGACCATATTACACACTTGCTTATCTCAAATCTAATTAAATTTTAAGCTTACCTGAATTTAGGAACTATGAAGTGTTTTAATCTTAGGGATTCTTCTGGCCGGGCACGGTGGCTCGTGCTTGTAAGCTTCAGCTTATGAAGCAGTCGGGGCTAGGGATCGTGGTTCGAGTCCTGCCTGGGGCCTGTAGCGAGACCTAGTTCCAAAAAAATAGCTGGGCGTGGTGGCGCGCGCCTGTCATCCCAGCTACCTGGGAAGCTGAGGCTGGGGATTGCTTGAGTCTGTGGCACCCCGGGCAATGAGAGCCTGTGGTTCCACAGGCAAAAATAGCAAGACCTAGTCTTAATTAAAAAAAAAAAAAAAAATCTTAGGGATTCTTCATGAACCTGCTTTTGATTATAAGAACTGCTGAAACATTCATATTTCAAGGGAACATGAATGCATATACATCATTTGCTATTAGCCAGAATTCTACTTGGTACTCATTGTTCTTCAGAGAGGGTGAGCCAGACTGTTTAGACCTAAACCCTAGTCTTCCTCCAAATGAAATCTCAACACCACATTTAATTCTTTGTGCCTTCAAACTTTCTGAATGTAGCCAGTTGCAAAGTGTTATCTTCTGATAGTTACATAAAACTGTACACAATGAACAAAAAGAATATTTCCACTCCATCTTTTCTGAGAATGCCAAGTGGTATATAATTTCATTTTTTTCATTGTGCTGAAATTTTTGTTGAGTCAGATATATTTCAGAATAAATCGGTAACTGGTCAAGACTTGAGGACATTTTTGTTATACTGTGATTTCTTGTTTTTTGAATTTGTGCTTTTAGTGGTTAAGAAAGCTCTCATGAATTGGTGACCTTAACTTACAATAAATCACAATGACTATACTACATAGTTTTGGTATTATTTATAGTGACATAGAGATAACATTTGAAAGCTGGCATTAAATTAATTTTATTCTTGCTGTAACCTGTCCTGGTGGGCAGTGCAGGGAGCTCCCTTGAGATCTCATTCAAGGAAATTAAGTGAAGATATGACGCGATCTTAGCTATTAGACATTCAACCTATGATTCTTATCCTAAACTAGGCTTGTGTAGAGTCCTGAGAGGGAACTATTGTAATTAATAACATTGTATTTGTCCTTTTTTTCAGATGTGGCCGCCTTGTATATCATCTTGGTTTGCCTTTCTCTTACCTAACATTTTCATATGTAGAAGAAGCCATCAAGATGACCTATTGTGAAAAGAAATGTGAAAATTGCTCTCTGATGGTATTTTTCTTAATTATTTTTATTGGGAGAAAAGAGTAAATCTTTTACGAGCTATCTAAATAAGTTAGGAGTGTTTGACAACCAATAACCCGTCAGTGTTTCTGTAGGTGACTAAAAATAAACAATAGTTTTTATGATTACATAACTTCCTGTTATGTAACAGACTATAAGACAATAAGATGTCTTCAAGATGTAATTGCCACTTTTATCTAAAAGGATTTTAAAAAACAAACTAATGTAGATCAGAACTTCAATACCATCAATAATGTTGAATGAGTGCTAGAATTCAACTACAGAAAATAACATGACCGTCAGAGCATAAACACAGCAAAGCTTGTACATCCAGGCATTACCTGAAACAGAACAGGGATCCAGGTATCTACTTCTGTTGTCAAGAGTGCAAGTCTATCAGCTTTTTTGTGAAACCCTTATACTGTCTGCGCTTCCCCAGTTGGAATTACTGCATATACTTAAAAATGGATTCAGTTTTTCACTTATTACTTTCCCTTTCCTATCAACCATGAGAATATCCCTTGTTATGAGAATCACTATTTTTTATTTATAAAAAATATATTCAGGGAGCTGATTTTAATTTGAATTCAGTAGACTTCCCCTCTTCATATTGAGAAGGAAAATAATTACAATGCTTACCTTGATGGAGAATATTGGCAAAACTTTGAACGTAGGTTTTAAAAAATTCTGAATTTTATTGTGAGCTATGTTTCTTTCAGGTTTTTCGCAGCTCTAAAGAAAGCCATCTCAACTTTTAATGGATCATTTAATTAATCTAATTGCCAAGGAGTACAACAGTTAATCTAGTTATATCATTTTTCACATTTTAAATCTTATATTAATCACACAAGGATTATTTTATTTTTTAAAGATTGAGAGAAAAAGATAATGCAAAAAAAGTAATAACTCAATGTCTAATTTATATTAAAGGTTTAATAAATGCTGTCTATCTTGATTAATCAATTTTGGGGTCTTTTCAGTACATTTTTGCAAATGCTTGCTATAAATCTACCCAATTAAATTAAAACAAAGCCAAAAGCATTTCCTATAATATGCTTAAAATTTATGAACCATATATATTAGTATGTCATATGTATCTGAAATGTCAGATCAAAGTGAATTTTCTTTTTCAGTGCATTCTAGAGGCCACTGATTTATGATACATTTATTTTATGTACACTAAAAAAATGCTGCCAGTCAATGTAGAATACATGCTACAATATCATCAATAAATAGCATTTTGATTTTAAAGCTTTTAAAGTGTTTTTAGTATCTTCAAACTGTGAAAAAAATACATTATAAAATCAGTGCACTATAGATCCGGTTTTTGGAATGTAATTAGACTCTTACTATGGTTAGTTGTTAAATTATTGAACATTAAAAACTGCATTTTAAATTTCAAATTTTTAAATAAAATCATTATGTTAATTCAGAAATAACAAAATATGTAGCATTTAGTAGTTGTATGCTAAAATCCTATAGAATTTATAATCTTTCAAAACTTAAAATACCAAATTACACCCTTAGTGAGTTTTTGCTTTCTCAGGGTGATTTTGTAATTTTATTTAAAAATCAACTAAGGGTGAAGTTTGATATTACATTGCTATATCTATAAGCTCTGAGCCAATAATTTGGGGGCACACAAAATGATAAAGGATTAAGCGAATTAAAGAAGTAGATTCATCCTGAACACTACGGTTAGTGGAAAATGGCAGTAATTTGCCACGCTATAGGACTATAATAGGGACGCAGTTAGAAAACCTTGGTGAAGTTTGAGTATTTCCCAGCATAAGCTGAGGTATGGAGAAACTACTTTGAACAACTTATTGGCATTTTTGAATTATCAGAGAGATTAGCGTGGTTTAGGATTCAGTTCAATGCATTGTTGGGATAGTTGAGCAAAGTCTCATGTAGGTTAACTGATTTTAGGATTTGTAATTTGATTGACGTTGTTATAGGTAATATAATTCTTCTAACCAATTTACTGAACTTTTTAATTGTGGATATGAGTACAGTGGTTTGACTTTTTTTTAATGACTTATGTTGCGTTCATATTCTTCAGAATTCTTGAAAAGCTTAGTAAATGTTGTTGGTAAGAAAGTTTGAATTTTGCTGTTGATTAAGCCAGCATAGATGTTTAGTTAACTGCTGAACTTCAGTTGTTTTATATTCTATTTTATCAGTTTTCAAAATATTGATGTTAATTCATCAGTAAATGCTTGAGAATTCTTTGATTAGAAGCAAACTGCACAAGAAACACTTTATAAATTAGATATGAGAACAAAGCTTTATTAAACAATTGAAGTGTCAAGACAGACATGAAATTTTTTTCTCACTAATAGGAGCCAGAAAAGCAAATCCAATTCAAGCCTAATGAACAAGTTGGAATTTTGGCCATGTTAGTTCTAAAAATCATTTCTATATATTCCTGCTGTATTTACAAATTTGATAAGTGATTTATAAATCTGTTTCAGACACTGGAAGATGAAGAGTTCTGTAAAAATACATCTTTGGCTGCTATGGAAAAAACCACTGAGGCTCAACAGCCGCATCATCTTCACCACCACAACGGCCATCATCATCATCACCACCATCATCATAATCTGCATCTTCATCAGCTTCTTCATCATCTGCTTTCAGTGCATCAGCAACCAGATGCACCAGATTCTGAGCATTCTCATGTTTTGGGACATGAACACCAACATAAGCACAAGGGCCAACAAAGTGAGGGTAACCCAGAGAACTGAGATATGCCAGGAAGTGAAGGCTTACAACTTTCCCCTCTACAAAAGAAGCTCTGACGAAAGGGATGTAGAAATCAGTTACTCTGAAAGTTGCCCAAAGATTCAGAATTAGCTCCTGGTAGCTGATGCTGACACTGACGACATCTGATATTTGAAAAAACAGGGTCTGCAATCACCTGACAGTGTAAGGAACATCTCCCTTCTTTATGTAGCTGACAGGGACTTTGGGCAGAGGAAAACGTCATTGAATCTTGACAATGACGTTTGCCTCCAGCTGCCTGACAGACAAGTCAGCAGCCGCTCAGGCCCACAGAAGCTAGCACCAACTGAAGCTGAAAAGATAAGGCAGAAATGTGAGAATGACCTTCAAACTAAATATCTAAATTAGGTTATACTCCCCAAGTCATCCTAGACCCAACATAATTTCCAGCATTTTTTTTTTTTTTTTACAAGTTATAACTATAGTGGTCCAAATTTAGGAATTGGATTTGTGCAAACATGGAGAAATCTCTTCTATTGGCTTCCAGATTTTAAAATTTATGTCAAACAAATGTTGACCAAACCATATTTTTATTACAGGGCAACTGAAAGGTGATTGCAGCATTTAGTTAATATGTCTTTCTTTTTCTTTTTCCAGTGTTCTACTTGCATTAATGAGAACAGAAACATAAACTATGACCTAGGGGTTCCTGTTTGATAGTTAGCAAGTTAGAATGGAAGAAGAACAACAAAGACATATTTTCTAATTTTTCTTATTTCTCAAAAACAATATCTTTGCCTTCTTAATCTTACTTTAGAAATTGATTAAAACTTTAAAGAAGTGAATTCTGTCTTTTTTAAGATTCAGAAATACTTAAGCATGACTTTTTCTGACATTTAAAAATATTCATTTATACTTTTTTATATCTGACTCATATTTTGATTTTTACTATCACATATGAATGAAATCATTATGTCTTATTTTCTTCATCTAGCATTGAACCACACTGTAAAATTAGAAGTATAAAAGGGAAATGATCAAGGGAAACTTGAATTTTGCTGTTGATAGCTTAGAAAGTATTTCCATAGTCAATGATGGTTCAGTAGGTAAACTAAGTCCTATAAACCTGAACTCTTTATGGTTAATACTGTTAAGCTAGAATGCGGTTCATAGTTGGCCAAAGTGTGGATGTTTCAATAAACTCAATAAACTCAAACAATTAAAGCCATCTTTATTTTTATTTGCTTTGAAATTTTTAAATTAAAGTAGTTCTTATTACATAAGATAAATGCTCTTGGCATCACAGACTTATAGAGAGAAGACTCACTCTTCCTGATAGATGTGGAAGCTGGGGAGCAGGGAGGCTCAGCCGTGGGTGGGTGTAGGTGGTGTCAGGCAACCTGTTAGGGGCTGACCCAGTCTACACTAAGAGCTTCCAGCTTCAAATCCCTTTCTATTCCTCCATCACCAGCTACTCTGGTTGAAGGATATCTATTCAAAAGTGTAATTAATTCACACATAGGAAATACAAACCTCACAGTGTACACGCTGTAAAGACGCTTTTTTAAACCATTATGATCAATTAAATATGTTTATAACAGAAGTAAAAATTTCAACTGTTTTTAAAGAAATAGGAATGAATGGATTTACTACTATACTCAAAACCGTCTACGCTTAACCTGAGAATTTTTGTCAGTAGGCTTAACGTAAGAATCTTTGTCCACAGAAAGGCGCTGCTCTAGATCATGAATGGTACTGCGAAGCATTGCAATCTCCTTATTTTTTTCTTCTTGAAGATGCTGAAGTTTCTAAGTGAAGTAAAAGAAAAAAAGTGTTATTTGCAACTCAGAAATAACATTAAATACAAGGAACAAGAAAAAAACAAACTACATTTAAGGTTTAGAATGTAGGTGTTTACCTGTGCTCAGATGTTTACTACAGCACTATTTATAATTGCAAGGACTTACTTGGAAGCAACCTAAATGCCTCCAAACAGATGACTGAATGAAAAAAATTGTGGTATATATACACAATGGAATATAACTCATCAATTAAAAATGACAAATTTGATGATAATATGGTTGTACTTAGAAGAAATCATATTAGCAGAAACAAAAAGAAAAAGAAACCAAATGGTTTCACTAATATATGGGATATAGGAAAAAAAGTCACGAGGAAAAGTCAAAACAAGGTAAGTACCAAACTGGGGCAGGGGGGAAAGGGGATCAGTAGGGAGGGTGAGGGGGGCGAATCCCTGGGATTACAAAGATGTGAAATTTATATATAAATTAAAGTAAATAAATGAATGGGGAAAAAAAGAATGTAGGTGTTTAAAATGATGCCTTATTTTGGAAGGCCTGTAATTTCATTTTTGTGGAATTTAGTGGAATAATAAAGGTGACTTTATTTTTTTACTTTATTTATTTATTTTTTTTGAGACTAGGTCTCACTATTTTTGCCCGTGGAACTGCAGGCTCTTGTTGCCTGGGGCACCACAGACTCAAGCAATCCCCAGCCTCAGCTTCCCAGGTAGCTGGGATTACAAGTGTAGCTGGGATTACAAGCGTGCACCACCATGCCCAGCTATTTTTTGGAACTAGGTCTCGCAACGAGCCCCAGGCGGGACTCGAACCACGATCCCTAGCCCTGGCCGCTTCATAGGCTGAAGCTTACAGGCATGAGCCACTGTGCCCCGCCGATAAAGGTGACTTTAAAGATTATTAAAATCCTAATGTCTTTCTATTATGTGGCATATTGTAAGAAAATCTGTGAACTAAATTCCTTGTGCTACTGATAATTTTTATAAAAACATCAATAAAACTAATGTTTAAGAAATAAGTCATGGAAGAAAAAGTTACATACCCTTTTGTAGATGCTCTGTGGCAAAACAGTAGAGTCTGAATATGATTTTGGTTTAATTTTCTCTCTTGCTAGTTTGGCATCAAACTGAATAAAGTTTAAAAAGAAAGTTATTGAGAACATCCTAGATAAGCAATTAGAAACACTTATTTCTATAAATATACCTTTGATATATATATAATTTAAGTGTATTCTCTACTAACAGTAGATAGAAAAGTCTTTATTAAATAATTGTTAGGACTAAACATATGACACTCAAACAAGATTAACCCTGGCTGCATATTAAAATTACCTCAGGAACTTCTTAAAAGTACCAAATATCTATCTGGGTACTACTTTAAAGATTTTGGAGAGGGTCAGACTCATCTTTTTCTTAATGCATTATGTAATCATAATGCAGGATTAAGAATCTGGTTCACTAGGATTGAGGATCTAAATGCTTTTTAAATAAGCTTTTTTTTTTTTTTTTTTTGAGGATAGGTCTTGCTACATTGTCCGGGGTACCCTGAACTCAAATAATCCCCAGCCTCAGCCTCCCAGGTAGCTGGGATTACAGGCGTGTACCACCATGCCCAGCTATTTTTTGAGACTAGGTCTCACTATGTTGCAGACTTAATTGCAGACTTAAGCGATTCCCAATCTCAGCCTCCCATCCTAGGCTGGGATTAAAGCCGCACACCACCACAGCCGGCTTAAATAAGCTTTCTTAAACAAATGTAATCAATCCTCATGGGAGAAAAATTCATATATCCTTCTACAGAGAGTCTGAGAATGAATAGTTGGATTTGAAAATGATTTTGCTCATTTTATATTTTATTGGCTTGATAGTAAACTGAGTTATTAGGTTAAAACATTTGTCAAAGGTCATTCTTACGGTCAATATTTTTTGCAAAATCTTCTATTGATTCTTCTGTTCAGTTTGCATTCAGAGTAGTCTGTCCGTGACTAAGAAAAATTGTTTTGTGCCAAAGTGGTAGTTGGACCAGCCCTTGTCATTCTTTCTATGATTCAATATGCTCTTTAGCATTAACCACTTGGACTTTGGAAAAAAATAGTTTTCTTGCTCATGGGACCCTGAAAATGCACAGCACACCTGGGGCCACACACTGAAATCATTTGTTACAGTGGAGAGGGGGTGACATTGGGGCTAGAAAGAGTACTTGGGCCTACGATCTGCTTTTACTGGAGTTGAGGTTGGGCATTTAGGGTTTCATGGGTTCACTTTTTATTGTTGATTTAGAAACATAAGAGCAGGAATTTAAAGCCCATGAGGAGTAAAAAAAGAGTGGTTGAAATGGTCAATGATTGAAATCAACGAAGGTCTCTAACGCAAAGGAGGTTCAGTAGTGGGAAGCAGTCTGGCTCTTTTCTAGTCCTGTGGTTGGTGTTATGTTTATTGGAATAATTTTCTTGGAGCAAATATCCCTTTGAAGTGGCTGCCTCAGCCATCAAGGCTCAAGTCAGGCACTTATTTTACAAAAAGAGAAAACACAACTGTCAGGGTTTTTCACTATACTCTCATGAGGCTGTGCTCTGGTTTGGGGAGAGAAATGGGTAACTACAATGAAGACAAGTAACAAAAAGCATTCTGTGTACCAGCCAAACAGACGTGGGTTAGACCAGTGGTAGGGCTGGATGGCAAACAAAATGCATGTTCACAATCAGCTGATTAGAAGTTGATGGGAGATCTTAAGACATAGCGTGTTCAATCTTAGTTGGCCATCCAGTTCCCTCTGTGGTTTGTGGGTACACTTGACCAGAAAGTAGCAGCAGGAGCAAAGAGGCTTTAAAGTGAATATCTAGCCCGCTTTCTACCCAATGATCATATCCTCTTCAACACAGCTCCTCACCAAACACTCCAGGGATACCAACTCTTAGGAACATAGATAGTAACTCTAAGCCTATGAGTTCTGAAGACATAATGTAAAATGAGACGCAGACTGGGGAAAAGCAGTGGAATAACTGGAAAGAGACCATTGGTAGAGTCTAGAAAAAAAAAATAAAGGGCAATCATTATGTCAAAATAGCAGGTATTTTTTTGAGATGTTGACATCTGGTTTAAAAGCCTACTGAAATGTCTTTAGAGCAAAAACTGGAATCTCAGCCTTTAAGAAACCCTAGTTGAGGTAAGATTTTTTAAAAAACAATCTGACCTGTCTGTATATTTTTTCACGCATTTATTAAGGAGAAATTTATCTCGTTTTTATCACAAATAAAAGCAAAGAAACTTCTAGTTGGTTCATCAGATTTTCACAGTTAGTGCTGAGGATTAAAATTAGTGTTAAGGATTAGAAACAATTTCCACACTGCTCAAATGGTAGTCCTGTGAAACCAGCATTGATTCAGCTGTAAAATGCAGATACTCTCTGAGCTGTTTCTGTTTTTTTTTTAGGAAAACGACCTCTCTGGAAACCAAAACCTCCATGACTAGAGCGTTCCACCTTCAGGTCAAGCACTGAAAAGCAGGGTAGCTAACAGCTAACAGCATTTGAGCATTGGCTGTGAGGAAGTGTGTGTGAAGCTCTTTTGCAAGGTAGCTTGCACAGGTGATGTTTAACTCATGTGATGAAAAATAACCAACGTATGGCTTAAACTAAGGGATACATCCTCAAATTTAGTATCATCTTAAATACGTACCTCTAGCTGTAGTTTGATTATTTCATTTTGGTTTTCCTTTTCTTGAGTTCTTAACTTTACCATTAACTCTGAAATTTCTACCTCCTTTTTCTCTATCAGCTCTCTAAGTTTTTCTTCATTTATTTTTACTAAATGAAACAAAATTAAACAAAATTAATTTAGCTTATCATTTCAAAAATCTTATATACAATTCTGTAGCATCTCTAATAATTTAGAAGACATTTTATTAAGAAAAACATACGTTTTGCCCATATAAAAAAATCGGCAACAACCAATGCTGGTATTGATGTGGAGAGAAAGGAACACTCTTACACTGCTGGTGGTATTGCAAACTGGTCCAGTTACTATGAAAGGCTGTGTGGAGGACCCTCAAACAACTGAAAATGGAACTACCATGGATCAAGCGATCCCATTACTGGGAATCTACACAAAGGATACAAAAACACTAATTCAAAAGGACAACTGTACTGGGATATTTATCGCAGCACTATTTACAATTGCCAGGATATGGAACCAACTCAAATGCCCCCAAACTGACGTATGGTTGAAAAAGATGTGGTCTGTCTACACAATATATATCTACACAATATTGCAGAATATTATTCTACAATCAAAACCAAGAAATATGAGGTGTTTGTGATAACACAGATGATCTAGAGGGAATCACATTAGCAGAAATAAGTCAAAAAGAAAAAGAGAGAAACCATATGATCTCACCTATAAATGGGATATAAGAAAAACAAAAGACCATGAAAAAGTCATAACAAGCTGACAGCGGAGCTGGGGCAGGAGTAGTAGGGGATAGGTAGTGGGGGAGGGAGGAGAAATGGGGAAGAGAGGAGCACAAGATAGAGATGAAGGTTCATGGGATAGTGTGGAGGGAGAACCCCGGGGAATGAATGATGTAAAAAAATACACACACATATACATAAATACATATTAAAAAAAGAAAAACATATGTTAGAAACTGTTTATATGAAGAGTAGCTTTTACTTATTTTTTACAAGCCCCTGCAAAATGCTTGAAACACAAAGGTTAGCATTCCAAAGTTTTTGAATAAATAGATTAATTTTACTTTGAACATCAATGGCTTAGAAAGTAAGTAGATTTAGTGGCTCAAGAAGGACATGGGTTCCTAGATATAGCAGCCCTCATTTACTGGATGACACTAGGACCACATCAAGTTCTTGTTATACTCTACCTCATATGTCGCCTTCATAGTCATTCTATGAATCTAAGCTTCATCAAATTTTCTTTTCTTTTTTTTTTTTTTGCTTTCCTATTTCTGTTAATGACACCATCTTATCCAGAATGGGAGTCTCATAAACATACTTGATTTTTGAGAAAAAATGTCAATTATTTCACAAGACTCACAAATTAAGGATCTGGACACATGACCAATCTACTACTTACTTAAGTTCATGCCTCATATTTTCTCACTTGGACTCTCTGACGACCAGGATTTCTATCACCAGTTTCTACTTCTTGTGGTTTTTTTTTTTTTTTTTTTTTTTTTTTTTTTTTTTTTTTTTTTTTTTTTGAGATTAGGTCTTGCTATTTTTGTCTGTGGAACCGCAGGCTCTCGTTGCCCGGGGTACCACAGACTCAAGCAATCCCCAGCCTCAGCCTCCCAGGTAGCTGGGATGACAGGCGCGCACCACCACGCCCA
>PVHY01026473.1:0-17229 GCA_004024945.1 Uropsilus gracilis
CTACCACATAATGTTTATAAAGTTGAGGAAATATATTGGCTTAACCCAGTATATTTCTAATTTGAAAGGCTTATACTTTTTAAGGATAGTCTATGCATTAAAAAAGAAATTAAAATGTCAAAACTACCATTTTGGGGGACATAATAACAACTGAAACATTCTACCACATAATGTTTATAAAGTTGAGGAAATATATTGGTTTTACCCAGTATATTTCTAATTTGAAAGGCTTATACCTGTCCTTCCCTATGAACATGTATTATTGTTGATCTTCAATTACTTCAATACTAACTTTGATCATTCATCAACGATCTAATACTTGACCATGCCACCAGCCTCATGCACCTACCCTGTGAATTGAAACTGAACATGATTTTACATAGTCACTTCAAACAGTCTTAGACATATAAAACCACATGAACAGGGGGAGGTGGAGAAGGCTACATGGAACCACAGCAAAAAGAAGAATGAGTGGATGAGACTGTTAGTTGCCTGCCTTAATAACCATTCCTCTCTTAGTCTTACTATCAGAACCTAAGATGAAAATTTGCTCATCAATGAAATATATATTTCCCAGACACACTTGATACTAGTTTGTACAGCATCACTCCATTCAGTTAATGACGTATCATCAGTAGTGCTATGTGGTACTTTCAAGGTGTTTAATTGAAAAGCAGTGGGTAGAAATGACCCTTCTGGATAGGATAGTATAGCTGGCAATAGAGTAGCACTTCTGTTGCAAATATACTGCAAAATACAGAAACAAAATGTTTAATGGCAGTCAGGAGATGAGGAGATCTGGGAGAAGAGCACTGATCAAAGGTTTTTAGAAACTGAGCTGAACTGGGGAAGAGCTGAGCTGTCAGATATTTAACAACTGATGAAATCAACGAGCCCAAAATGAGAGAGCTAAATGCATTCTCACTTTCAGAGGTGGTAAAAATAGGAGGCTAAAACCAGAGACTAGGCGACCCCTGAGAGATTTTTATCTCAGGGTCAAATGGGTCAGAGAAGATGTGAATGTGATCTTACCTTTGAAGGAGGTCCAAACTAAAGGCCCCCACAGTTTTGTGGGCCATGAGGTCAGAGTGAGGGTAAGAGAGAGTTAAGCATGAAACTGAACTGGGGACTAAGACACAGAGGGGGCAATGGTACCTCAGTTTCCCCCTTGTTCTCATATAAAGAGACCTTGGAAGATGCACTTGGTGAGGAGCAGGGCCTTGGCTAGATCTAGATAGAAGCTCTGGAGCAAGATGTTTAAGTTGTGAAGGGCATGACTATCTGGGGAGTTCAGTTTGTGCCTGCAGCTCCCTCTGGGATTTCAAGTGTGGCTGTTTGCCAAGTCAGTGAAGGAAGAGGGTAGGTTTCCCTTTTGAGGTCTGTCAGGGGAAGCTTTTGTAATTGCCCATCATCAGTCTGGAAAAATCACACATGGGTTTTTAATCAGGAATCAGACTTCTCAGCAGTAAAATCATTTCTGCATTTGCTTTGATTCTGGAGTCAATTGATGACTCTGGGCACAAGTGGGAGGCTCAGAATCTGAGCTCTGAGCCCAGAACTCTGAGCTGTTGAAGGGTTGAAAGCCAACAGGACCACTGTGGAATCTGGCAACCCAAATGTGTGGTGTCTTCAGAAAACATACTGAGTTTTATGAGAAAGGAGAGTCAAAAGCTGAGGGGGAAACTGGGGCAAGGGTAATGGAGCCACTAAATCTTGTAATATTCTAACTGGCTTAGAATCTGAACCTGGGAGGTATCATGGAGAACACTGAAAACTCTTGGTTGAGTTCAGGTTAAACTAGTAGGAGAAAAGTGTTAAAGAAAGTGCCAGGTTACCAGGATTCAGAATAGAGTTAAAGCTATTATTATATATTATATATTATATATTTTATATTAGAGTTAAAGCTTTCAGCATAGCAAGAGAATGATAGTTTCTAGCATTAAAGTGTTTTAAGACTCTCATTTTATATAGAAGAGTGATACAAGCAATGATTTTATTTAGATTGTAGTATGTTTAAAAATGCATGCTATAGTTATTAGATTGTTAATAAGAGAGTAGTAAAAGTATAACAATAGAGCAAATGGAATAAATATAAAATAAGGCAAAAAGAATATAAATAGGCTAACTGTGAAACAGAGGGTAGGAGAATATGTATGAACCTAAATATGGCAGTAATTATATTAAGGGTAAATAAATCAAATTATCCAGTAGAGATGGCTAAGATCAAGGAATATACCAGTCATGAGATTGCTTGGGAACTGCATGGAGAGACACCTTTATACCTCTGAAGGTCACAGGGACCAAGACGCAATCTTCCCTGTGTCAGGAAGAACACACCCATATTCAGCTGGTGGAGTTGGCAGAGGAATAGGAAGTGCTGCATGTGGAGAAGTAAGGGGGATACACTCCCTGCCATTTATCATCGGTGAGATTGTCAGAGGTTCATGTGTTGATTCTGGTTGGCAAGACAGAAGTCCGTGAACATGATTCTCATGCTCTAGCTGCATTGTAAGTAATAAAGTTCTTTGTCTCTGACCCAGGATCTCCAAGCTTCCGCCAGCATCCATGAAAAGGCAGCAGGCTGCACTGTTAGCTTCCAAGTGTGGTAGAACCTCAGGCTCTTCCTGCAAGCACAGTACAAGCAAGTGAATTCAGCTAGGGAAGTAAATGTGATTTATCACTCGAAAATCAATAAATGTGTGGAATTTCAATAAAGCAATTTTCCTGAAAGAAGAGGAAAAACCAGAATAGCAAAGTCGAGGATCTTTCTCAATTGATTTCAGGTCTTATTAAAAAGCTTCTGCCATCAAGACAATTTTGTATTAGCAAATGATAGACATATATATTTACTATGTTTATGTGTTTATATAAATGTGTAGTCTACATAGAGAACAGTTGATATCTATGTGTATATATATTTTTAAGATGATAAATTGAAAGTCATCATTTTTAAAAGTTCGCTCAAGGGAAACCACAGACTGGAAAATGTTAAAAAAAAAAAAGTCTCAAGTCTAGAAGATGAAAAGACTCAGAAGTTGAGCTTAAGAAACCAAAACAGAACAACATGAAATTGGTAAAAGATTCGTAGAGACAGGAGATAGACATTTTGGCTCATAGATATGTTAACATGTTCTATCTCATTGCTCATCAGAAAAATGCATTAAATTCATAAAATTTAAGAATGATACAAACATGTTGATGAGGAAAAAAGTTATTGATGAGAATGGGGAGACACTGAAATTCCCATATACTTTTGGAGGAAATGTAAAAAGGCACAACAGTGTTTGCAAACTGACAATTTCTTAGAAATCTTTACAAACATCTCCCAAATGATCTACTCCCTCTATTCTGAGTATTTACCCAAGAGAACAAGACTTCATGTATAAACAAAGATTCACAGACAAATAATAATTATAGCTTTAACTGTAAAATCCTAAGTGGGAAATGACCCAAATCTCATTCAACAGAGAAATAGATAAATACATTGTGGCATATTCATACCAAAGAAGACTATTCTTGAGTGTTTAAAAAGTGATTATTGATACTACATATTTCAGATTTATTTAGTGATCATTCTGAATGAAATGTTAGGCAAAAGAATCCATGCTGAATGATCCCATATATAAGAATCCCTAGAAAATTTAAACTAATTTAACTGACAAAAAGAATATTCATATGGCCTTGAAGTTGGTCCAGGGCTGTGGGTATTGTTAAGCTGTTTAACATATGGCCTTGAATTGGGACCTGAGCGAGGGATGGATTACAAAGGGGGATCTAAATGATATGGTCAATATCTTGATTATGATTATAATTTTATGTTGTGTATATCTATCTATAATATACATATATGTAGAATGATTAAACTGAGTCATTAATGTGTAAACTTAATTGCATTTTGTATTTCAATGTAATCTGAGATTATATATCCTTTTTCATTTGAATAACCCTGTAATTACTCTTTTCTGTGCTACATTGAATTGCCAAATGAAAATGTCAGCATTTAATAAGATTTTGTCCTGGAAGATAATGGAAAATATATTGGTCTCTGCCCCAATATATTTATACAGAACCTGGTCTGTGCCAGGTTCCTAGCAAAGGGTTCCTAAAATCTTGTAAATTCCTAAGTGATAATAGCACTGTTTGCCCTCTTGGTCAAATTAGGCTACTTTGGGTAGGCTCTGGGGTGGCCCTGGAAGGGGCATGGTCATGAAAGACCAACTCATAACTAGAAGCTGAAACTTTTGTTTTCCTCCTCCTACGCTAGAGGAAAGAGTGCATCAAAATGGAGTTAATAATTGATCCATCATGTGTATGACCGGAAACCTCCATAAAATCCCAGTAGCGTGGGCTTCAGAGAGCTTCCAGGTTGGTGAACTCAGACATGGACTGGGAAGTACTCCACATCCACAGGTACAGAAGCTGCTGCTCTCAGGCCTGACCAGCTTCACCCACATTGTCTCTTCGTCTACTTGTTCATCTGTCCTTTGTCACACCCTTTAGTCACTGATAAATGCCAGTTTTGCCCTCAATTCTTGGAGTTTTATGTTAGCAAACAAGCAGATCCAAGGGGGTGTTCTGATTTGTGTCCAGGCTAGACCCAAGCCTGTGAGCAACCCAGGGTTAAAGGTCTCTCCAAAAGGCATCGGAGTGGGGGGCAGGCTTTGGGGACAGAGCTGTTAACCTGTGGGAATGAATGCCATCCCCAAAGAGATGATGTCATAACTGAGTTGAATCGGAGGACACAGATTAGTGTCTAAAGTATCATGTGTGGTAGCAGCTTGAAAGAAGAGGGATGATACAGGAGGAAACACTTTTTCATTTGAACCCACCGTAGAGTTGGTACTTTCTGCTTTAGCCATTAAATTGTTTAAATTAAAATAAATGTCGATTAAAGTTACATACAGAAGTTTTCAATCTTTTGTAAATGTATGTGTGTGTGTATTATTTGTTTTTAATTTTAGTTGTCTCAACCTGGGGAAGGGGGTTCCTCACTGGCTCTCATGGGTAGACGCCAAAGTGCCACTTAGAGCACACAGCACAACTTTGAACAAAAAAGGAACATCCAACTCAAATGTCAAGGTTGAGAAATTATTAATTACATCTAGATTATTAATTATAGATATGACCCACTGACAATGCCCTAACTTACAATCGTTCCGCTTTACACAATGGTGTAAAACCTACATTCACCAGAAACTGTACTTCTAAATTTGAATTTTGAGTTCCCCTGAGCTCATGTTAGACATTAAAATACCCTTATCTTGCTAAGATGCAGGGAGCTGCGTCTTACCCATGCCATCATGAAGGGAAAAAGCATTTTACTAGGTGTTCTTAAACCTCATTAGAGGAAAGAAATGATAACCCCTGTATCTGCAGTATTCCCATAACCAGTAATACATTTTAGTTCAATGCTTCAAACATTATCCAGGCTCTGTATGTTTTTAAATGTGCAGTTATGATAAAAAGTCAACAACCTACCTGTTCTTCAGTTTCAGTGCAGTACTAACTCAATGACATACGTCTACATTATAAGTATGTTGTGTCAGATGATTTTGCCCATGCATAGGCTCATGTAAGTGTTCTGAGCACATTTAAGGTAGGCTAAGTTATGAAGTTAAGTGCACTGAACACATTTTTGATATGTTTAGATAAATCTTGGTACTTTTCATTTAAAATGGATTTATTGGACCATAACTCATCATAAGTTGAAGACCTGTCTTTATTTTTTTCCACATTGAATGGTAAATAAACAAATAAACAGCTATAGAAAATGTTATTTTAGATGCCAAAAAATACAAATAAATTAATAAGCTAATAATTGTGTTTCTTAGTTGTTGTAGAGGAAAAAGTGGTGATTTGTACTTCAGTGATCCATGTATTGAGTGTAATACAATAGTATGGCACACTTTTCAAAGTTAAAAGATTTCGTATTGAAAAGCACACAGAGTAACTTGTACAACTGTTTCTGATTAGCAATTATTTTATAAAGAAATGGAGTTGATGACATTAAATAGGATTTAAACAGCTATGGTTTTCTAAAATATCTAAAAAAGGGAAATCTTAATGTCAAATAATCAATCCTGAGGTCCCCAAACTTTCTCTTAATACAATCCACAGAAATCCTGCTGTTTTCACTATTAGTTTCTCAGTAAATCTTTTCATGGAAAGAGCAAAGTGTTATAATTAGTTTAATAAATAGAATAAGAATTTATGATTGTATTACATACTTTTGTGATATTTTTCTATTATTTAAAAAATTATCTTTAGCATATAAATGCAGCCTGTCTCAGGATCAACTTAGCAAATATTTTTGCAAAGACAATGAATTTAAGTGTACTTGTTAAAATCAGTTATTTTTTCATTACAAAGTATTTATTTGGATTTGGATGATCATCTGAACTTTCAGAAATGTTCTGTATTTAATTCTGTTACCTTCAAAATTGAAGTTACTTGCCTTTTCATTATTTTGTCATCAATCTGGAATAGTCAATTAAGGGAATGTCTTAGCTTTTGCTCTGTTGATGTATTATAAGCCCACTCTAAAGTTTAGACATAAACATAGTAGCACAAGACTAATTTAAGATTAGATATGGGGTATCTTTCTAAATGTTGTTTTAGTTAGCCCAGTGGGAAAAGAGAAACTCCATAGTTTAATCCTGTTAATTAGCTTTTGGCAAACACAACTACAAACAGTTTAAAAACCCTATCTCACTCTTGTGTATGAAGGTTTAATAAAATGTGCTGATAGCTGTAGCTTGCCCTTACTGTTCTAATTTTAATCACCCTTCAGCTCATTATCACTATGGCTTCCATTTGCAAAGCAGAGGGTAGAGGGAAGGGATTACTGGAGGCATTTAAAAAAATGTTTAATTAAAAATATTTCTTTAAAAATGCTAAAAATATCATGTTAGAGTTACAAAACAACCTAAATCAGTTCAATTCCAAAACAATCAATGTATGGTTTCTATATAGTGTAGAAACTGATACTTTATATGAAATTATAAATATATTTTCTAATGCAACTCTCTGTCATGGAACCATGACGTGTTATATTTTAAATAGTTCTTACAAGTACATACAGGAAAGAAATCAAAGGATAAGTAGGCAAGCTTTGTTTAAATTAAACTTAGTTCCTATAATGAACCAGGAAGAGCTGAAATTGAAACTGCAGTTTCAATGTATTTCTCCCAAAGGACTAACTGATAGAAAACACCATGATGAAAGAAATACTGCAACAATCTAGGAATACATTGTGGTTGTGAAAAGAACATTAAGAAATGCAATTCCCACAAGCTTTGTGTTGTGTAATCATTTTTAGGTAGCAAAGAAAAGGTTTTACAATGGGGATTTGAATGACTCTCTTTAAAGGAAGAGTAGAGATCCTTGTAAATAAAATCACTGACTTCTCTAAATAGGATGGATTGCTTTAAAATAATAGGACAATCATCCGAAGTTGTGGGCAGTACAATTCCCAATACATTTTTTTCTTACTCATATTTTTGTATCATTAAAGCATTTAAAAGAATAACTACACACAAGAATTTCTGTAACCAACTGATCTGTTTCTTTCTCTTTTCTCTTCCTGTTTTCTTTTTACTCTATTGTTCCCAGCTTATTTTGTTTCTTTTTCTGGATTCTGTTACAATTTATTGAGAGATTTTTCCACAGCAGATATTTTTGAAGTAAAAAGTGATTTTACTTTTAATTCCACAACAAACTTATGGGAACCACATTGTTGTGGGAAATCAGGTTTACAAGGTGCAATGGTTACTCAGAATTTTGATTTGCTATCTCCAGAACCATGTCATTGTGCCTCCACCCCCTGACCCCCCACCCCACCTACCCTCCACCCCCTCACCCCACCCTATCCACTGGTATTTCCCATGCCACATACCCTTCCTCCATGTTTTCTCTCCTCCATGTCTTTCTTTGGCTAGAATCTAATTCTGCTGCTCCAATAACAAAATTGTTATCTGCATATAAACGCTCACACTGACCTTCCTCTTTGACACACTTCAACTTTTATATCAATAGCAACTTGAAACAGATTACGGAATTATCTATCAGTATACAACAAAACATGATCAAATATTACAATCTCTATTAGACATGATATAAATGACTTTCACATTACTTAAATTGCCTCAATTATTTTAGCAAAAAAAAAAATAGTGATTGAAGGGACAAGGGAATCTAAGGGATAGTTATAAGAGAAAAAATTTAAAAAACTAAAATTTAAAGAAGAAGAAAAAAGGAAACTTCAGAAAATCTAAGAAATGATGAGGAAATGGAACCTGGTTGTAAAGCTCTAGTGGAAACTCTCTGGGTACAACTTTGTATAACTTGAATGTTTTCATTAGCATGAATTGGTTTATTTTAATATTTTAATGACCTGAATCTTATCAGTTAATACATTAATACCATTTTTTTTAAACTGCCAAAATCATACAAAAGAACCTGTGCTGGAAGAGATGTGGCTGGATAAGATTGATTTGGAACTTGCAGTCTATCTGGACAGAGAATGTGCAACAAATCACAATTATAATAGCATACAAATGTGGATGGAGCTAGAAGGAATCATGTTAGCAGAAATAAACCAAAAAGAAAAAGAGGAATACTGGGTGGTCTTACTAATATGAGGGATAGAGGAAAAACAAGCAAACAGACAAGAAAAACTGAAGCACTGAGCAAGAGAGGGGAAGGAGAGTAAAATTGGGGGCGGGAGGGATCCAAGAGATTAAGATCGTTCATGGATGATAAGGTGGTGGGAGAACCTTATATATGGGAAATAAAGGATCTGGTCAAAGAGTTAGTCTTTCAAAAAATGGTGACTTTTGTCATTACATCAACAGTGAGTTAAGATTGTCTCAGGAATATTCTAAATGTCTATTCACAGTGGCTGCCTCGCCTATGAGAAATGTTTCCACTGGGATGAATGCAGATCCACTACTAAGGAGAGACGGGTCATTTTGGGCTTCATGCATTGAACATCTGTTAAATGCAGGCAAAATAACAGTTATTGGGAGCTGATATTGCCACCGTTATCATCAATGGGGATGCTAGAGAACTGAAAACTTAGAAACAGATGTGTGAATGGCTGGAGGAGCTATCTTCAGTTCAACACACATCTTCGAATGCAAGATATTATGCTAATTGTTCCTTTCCTCTGGGATTTCATCATCCATTGTGATTTATAAGTATATCAGCATAGTGTGAGCCTGTGACCAATACTTACACATTTTGCAGCTACAGATTTTCACATCTGATTATTATGTGTATGGCTAATGTAATATACTCAGCTGCTAATTACCACTTCTTGCCTTTCCCTAATACAAAATCACATAGTAACTGCCACCCAAACAAGTTATTAAAATAGACCAAGCATCTTGTAGAAAGGAATTCTAACCATGCAAGTATAGTGAAACTGTTCCAGAGTTTTATCTCTGAACTTTATTAATGGTTAGACTATCTTAAGATTTAGATAACCCGGAAACCTGTGACATAACCAGTAGGTACTAGGTCAGCATGCTGCCTGCCAGTGTGTGCTGTCAACTCTAGATTTAAAGAATGCCATAAAAGCTACATAAAAGTCAGATAAATTCTGTTATTCAATTCTGTGCCATAAAGGATTCAAAACTATAAAATGCTTGCATGTGATTTATTACATTAATAATATAATGGGAACCAAGTTGTCTGAAGGTGAATAGGGATAAAGGATGTATTGTTGGAAGAAACTCGTAATTGAAGGTAGGACAAACACAGCATCACCTCAGCAACTAAGAGACAGACTAAAAATTCTCTCACCACCTCTTTCACTGGTTTTATTCTTTCTTATGCCAGAGTAACTTCCAGAAAATGACGGGAAACATGTCTTCTATCATCTATAACTCCCATGAGGCTCCTCTCATGGATTCAAAGATGGTCCTTGGTCACACCTTCAGATGAGGTGGCAGTGGCCATTTCCAGTGCTGTGGTCCTGTCTCCAATGCTCTTAACCAGAAAGTACACTGCCTGAGGTGAGCAAGCAACGTGAGCTATCACACAGATGTGCCAGGTATAGCTGCATGTACACACCTGAAAGTGGACTGAGTTTCTTCACCTATTAAGTGGAAACTGGCTCATTGTACACATAAAAAAAATGAATCATGGAGAGTTTAAGTCATTGAAGGATTGAGAAACTTGCAAAGTGGTATAAAAGAATCCCACATCCAGGACAACTCTGAATTCCAGTCCCATTTGAAAGCAGGTAGGGGCTTGAGAGACGTTCAGTGCATTGCAGCCTGTCACAGTTTCCAGGATGTAGTTTTTTCCTAATTCCATATGTAACTGAATGTTATTTTTTAGGGTCCTGGCTCTATTTGGAGCTTATCAGAATTCTAGACTTGTCTCCAGTTCTATGTGTTTGCACTATTAAATTCAAAATCTACCAGTTACAAGGCATGGGGCAATATTCAGGGCAATTACAGACTTTCAAGCATGGCTGTTTTTGTGTATTATATTTTCTCATCATTTTAGATCTGTCTGATTCTCTCCCTTTGCCACTTCAGATGTGCATCCTAAAGAGATCTACTCAAGATAAAAGTTGGTCTTTAATAAAAAGTTGCTGGAAAATTAAAATCCTATTGTAATTGCATGTGTAAATAACAAAATTGCTCATTAGGGGAGAATACAGTGGAAGCTGGTAAACATTTTATGTTACCTAAAGATATTCACAAAAAATATCTAAATCTTACACAAATGTGTTTTGAAATCAATGCTGTAAAATCCCCACATTTGCTTATTTCCATCAATTTGTAGATTTGCAGACTATGAAGTTTTTATATCAGGAATCTATTAGAAAATCTAAAATTAGAAGTGGCATTTTTTAATTTTTTAATTGCCTTAGCAGAGCATCTATCTATACTTCTAATTTTACTAAGAAATTATGATAATCATTTTGGGATTTATATTTTAGTCCAAGTGTATTGAGGATGGATGATTGCTCTCTGACATTCTCAAAGATGGATAAATTTGGAATTGAAGATGATGAAGAAAAAATAATTGTTGTAATAACTTGGCGATAAACAAAATAGAATTATTTGGGAAATTGCACAGGTCAGTTTACAATGGGGTATTATTTTTATTTATTTATTTACTTTGATTGCGCACATATATATACACACATATATATATAAACTCATATATAATACATGGTGTTGTTAATCCCAATATTCTCCCATTATTTTATCATCCATGCACCTTCTTTACTCTCTTGTGCCCTCCTCCTCCCCCTTGCTCTCCTCCCCCTTGCTCCTCTTCTTCCTTGCTCTCCTCCCCCTCCCTTTATCTATGCTTCAGTTCTGTTGTCAGTTTTAATTTTTTTCTTGTCTGTTTGTTTGCTTATTTTCCCTAAATTCCTCATACAAGTGGGACTATCCCATATTTCTCTTTTTCTTTCTGGATAATTTCCACTGACATGATTCCTTCTAACCCTATCCATGTTGCTGCAAATGAGATAAGTTTGTCTTCTTTAATTGATGCACAATATTCCACACAATGGGTGTATTATAAATAAATTGAAACAATGACTTAGAAGGTACAGACTACCTTATAGCCCCATTGGTATAACTAGCATCGAAGGGAAATATATTTCTCTTCTATTTTCATTGTCATGTTAGAATATATGCCCCTGGTGAAAACAAATAAAACTTACATGTTAAATATGAAAGGCATCTTTTTAATGTGCCCTTATGTTAGGAAGAAAGTAAAGAATACTAAGGCCAGGGTCTGGGTGAAAACACAGGGAGGTTTAAAATCATTTTTTGTGAACCTAGTGAACTCTAGTGTAAGTTTTCACTGACTTTGCCAGGTTTATAACAGAAGTCACCAGACTTTCCATATCGCATAATCTCAGACTCCAAGAGGAGGAAAAGCTAGAAATAGCTCTATTCTACCATAAAAAAAGTTCAAGGAAATCACCTGTATTATCATCTTTTCACTGAGCATGGGGGAAAAATATTTCCCAAGAGCACATATTATATTTCTCTTCTTAGAGGATGGTAGTCAGAATTCACACTTCCTGATTGACACACACACATACACACACACACACGAACTAAAGTTGCAAGTTTAAACCAACAGAAGCAAATATCAATCTGCTCTAGAGAAAAACACCCAAGGCTTCAAAGTATTTCCACATAGAAAGCTCCAAGACAAACTGAGTACCTCCTAGGAAAATAAATCACAAAGAAATGTCATAACCAACATGAGAAGAAATTACAAACAGCAAATTCTGGACCATTATCCATGGCAATACTAAATATACATTAAAAGGTGGGAAGAAATTTAAAATAATTAAAGAAGAACAAAAAGATTAGGAGAAGAACCAGATGAATTCTTAGGGGAAAAAAGGAAATTGAAGTTTAGATTATGAAATCCAATTACAAACTAAGAAACATATCCATAATTCATCCCAGACTAGTAAGGGGTAGAAGATATGATAAAAAGAATAAAGACTTAGGAAAGTTAGATTTAAGTGTTCTAGATGGAGAAGAGGGGGAGAATGGGGCAGAAGTATTAACTATGCAAAAGTATATCAAGTGAGGATTTCCTAGAAATTGAAGATACCACATTTAGATATAAGCCCAATACTTTTAGACTAGAATTAACATAAAAATAACTAAATAAAAGAAGTTTATGCTTAAATATATGATTTTGTTATGTAAAAGATAAAAAAGGAAAAGGATAAAATAATTACAGCAGCCAGAGATTCTGTTATTGTTTAGGAATCACTAATTAGACTGACATGTTTATAGACAAAATAAATGATTAGACATAGTGAAATAATCCCTTCAATAGACTAAACAAGGATAACCATCAATTTAGAATTCTATACTTTTCCAAAAAAGAAACAAAAAAGACAATTTCTAGATACTCAAAAACTGGAGCTGTCACCCATAAATTCACGTTATAGAAATTCCAGATAGAAGAAAACAGATAAACTTGCAAATATGTGGGGAAATCTAAGAAGACATTCAACAGCAGAAACTCTAAAATAGTGATCATGTGCTTAGACCCTGAAGTCAACAATCTGCATTCAAAATCTGATTGTGGGCCAGGCATGGTAGTGCATGCCTGTAAGCGACAGCCTCAGAAGTCAAGGCTGGGGCCAGGGATCGCAGTTCAAGTCCTTCCCAAAGCAATGTAGTGAGACCTAGTTCCAAAAAAATAGCTGGGCGTGGTGGCGCGCGCCTGTAATCCCAGCTACCTGGAAAGCTGAGACTGAGAATCGCTTGAGTCTGTGGTACCCTGGGCAATGTGAGCCTGCAGTTCCATGGGCAAAAATAGCGAGACCTAGTCTTAAAAAAAAAAAAAATCTGATTGTGCCATTGATTTGGTGTGGTCACCAGCTCAAAGTGTTCATTCATTCGTAAAATGGTACAGATAATACTATCTCCCATTTGGAGATTATTACAATGATAGGAAAGTGTTTCAGAGAGCATCTGGGTTATGCTTTGTGTTACTATCATCACTGTCAGAGAGCATCTGGGTTATGCTTTGTGTTACTATCATCACTGTGTAAAAGACTATGATAGTGCCAGGTGAGGTTAAAAAGATCTTAAGTTACATAAAAATAATATCCAAAGCCAGGAATGATGAATAACACTGTAATGTCTGGAAAAGTATGAAAGCATTAATTTTAGATTTTGACATGTTGAGTAACATGGTACATTTCAAGAGAAAGCACCATAAGGACAGCAACTGAGTGAATAATTTCAAAAAAAGTAAAGAAGAAACAGTGAGAATCAGTTCAAGAGGTGACTGACTCCTGGGTGGGTTAAGTCAATGAGGGCAATGGCAGAAGACGGGAAGGTAAGGAGAATGAGGTGGTTTCTGTGCTGCTCATTCTCTTTAGCATCTTAGTGTGTATCCTCATCCATCAAAGTAGTTTTGTTACTTAGTTGGTCCCTCTCTAATATGATGATGATCAAGATATGAGAGCAAAAAAATAATTCCTCAATTCTCTCTGTTCTGACTCTCTACTTACTGAGGTATTTTGTGATCACAATGAGATTTTCCCAAGCATATTCCTTGATCAAAGAAAGCATCGTCAGTATGATGGAACAATAAGTTCATGCTTTTGAACAAGTCTATTCTTGAGTTTCTGCTACGTAAATGGTTGACCTTACAGTGTTAAGACCTGACCCAGGGGAAGAGTTAACTCCATGAATTAGATCTCTTAACTAACAGTAACTAATCTCTCCCTGTAAACCAGCTGCCAATACCATTTCTTTAGAATTACTTAGGTAGCGAGTATTTTTAAACAGTGCTATTTCTACATATACTTAGTGAAAGATAAGTTCATTAACTTCTGTGTGGAGAATTCAAGAACTAGTCATCTTTCTGATACCACAGGAAGTATGACTCTTGGAGATAATCAATGTTCTAACTCATTAGAGCTTTGTACAGAAAAATAGAAGAATTTTAGAAATCCTAGATGTCAGGTCTCCAAACACTTTAAGATCGTCTCTTTAGAATATCTTCTGATGAGGCAATCTAAAAGTTTCCAACTCTATTTGTTTTATTTATATAAACAGAAAAGTCAACTTCAAAGCCATCATTGGGCTTTGTTAGGACACAGGCAGCTCTTAGTGGCCAGAGCTTGAGTAGCAATGCTGGCATTTGCTCAAAAGAATCCCCAGCGTAGTATGTAGTCTGCAAGTGCTCACTTGCAGCCAAGGAAAGACTGAAGAGGTCACAGGAGAGGCCACTGAAGGGAAGAGCTTTATGAGTTTCGTAAGCGATGTGTTCCTAACTCCTAGGCCAAATATCCTCAACAGAAGATGGCATGTGCTTTGCGAATAGCCATGCTGGGAAGGTTCTTTTTTGGTTCTAGCAGTGAAAGAAGAATGTCAGGCCCTTGGTTCATTTTCCAGGCTTTTATGCTCTCCCAGGGGAACCAGGCACACAGGCACAACAGGTAGCGAGGCTGGGCCAGTTGTGTGGCAAGCAGGCAGGTAAGCTGCAGGGGCAGGAGGGCTGGGAGGCAGGCATGCAGGTAGACAGCTAAGCCTCAGTCCTGGTTCACATCTTTAAGCTCTTTCTCTGGGCTTTCTCTTGGGTTCCCTGTACATTCTCCTTGTGTTCTTTTCATGCTCTCTCCCCCAGTACTCTCCTTTTCATGCTCTCACCTCCAGTACTCTCAACCAGGGAGATATCTCCCCTTTATTTCAGCCTCTTAGGTGCAGGTGAGCTAACTCATGCATGCGCATACCCACTGGGCCAGGTATGTAGTTTCATGGTGGGGATGGGGGTGGAGGTTGAAGAGGGTTGCAACAACAGGTGCTGGTTGTAGAGGCTAATGGCAGAAGGGTAAAAACTCCAATAAGTCATCTACCCTACATCACGACACACAGCTAGTTCCAGTGAAATATTAAAACATGATTTGAGTGGAAAAAGTCATAATATTATTTCATAGACAGATTGTGGAATGTTGATTCCTGTTTAAAAAAAAAAGATCAGAAACTAGAGATCTACATGCAGATCAAAGCATTCAAAATTTTGCTTTCTTATGATGGGAAATTGAACGACTAGAGAAATGTCAATAGAAAAGTAGAAAACTCAGAAGGAAATTTGTATTACATACATAAATGATTCTAGTGGAAGCTTAAGAAATCATCCAATAATTTTAAGTGATGTGAAAAACTGAGTAAGCAGAGGAGTCATTGATCCAAATGATGACATGGTTAATACTAACCCCTTCTGTTATTAAAAGATCATCAAGATGGAGCTAAATCAATTTTGAGTGAGCAAAAAAGTGTGCAAAGAGAAAAAAACACATCAATTAAATTCATGGAGGATCAAAGGATAAGAGCTGCAAGACACATTCCAGAACAGTTTGTTGATTTCTTAAACTCTGCGGGGCACAAATGAAATCCAGGGAAATTATGTCACTGGCTTTCTGGGCTGATGTCAAGTTGATGTCAATGCCTCCTCAGAGCTTGGGTTCAGTGGTCCAGCCCCCCCCGCCGACCCCGCCCGTTTTCAGTATCAGCACCTAGAAACTTGCTTTTAGAAATATGATGCTCAGAACCCACCCCAGATCTTTTCAACTCGAATCAACATTTTAACAAGATCCCAAGGTGATTCTAAGCTCATTCAAGACTGAGCTGGTTGCTGTAGAGTGTCTCTTGTTGCTCTGAAGTCTTTTTCTACAGCTGCTTGCTGCCTGGGAATGTAATGTCCCCAAAGGCAGAAATGTGTTTTGTTTGTGTGCCTCCTGGCAAGAAATTATAGGAGTATAACTAGACAACATCTTCTATTCTTTTGTCATTTATTTTTAGTGCATAATAGAATGCTTAGGGGGAAAAAAAGTCTGACAAATATTAGTTGATTTGTTAACAAGGTTATAGCATGTTGCTTTTAAGGCAAATGGCATGACTTTAAAATGAAAAATTTGGACTAGACTAGCAGACTAGTTTCTGCTAGGAAAGAGATGGGTTTGGGGTTAACTACTCAAAAGCAAACCATTTTGGCAACACTTCCCATGATCTTTAACTTGATTGCAATTATCAATCTATTTTATAGTTGCTAGGAGACTTGAAATACATTTTGCAAGACTTAAGTCTTCAAATATAGACAAAGAAATGATGTTTATTGAAAGTAAACATTCTAATTCTTGCTATTGTAATGATTTTGTTATTCATTTTGAAGGGTCTTTATCTCACTCTCATTAATGAGTTGCACACAATTTGGATCACAAAATAGGGAAGGGGCAGTAACTCTCTAGGAAACACACTCCAAAATTGAGAAGAGGAGCAGGGGACCCCAAGATCTTTATAGGTTGTTGTAAGGTGAGTTAGGCTTTCTCGTCCATTAGCCTGTGACTAGCACCCATAGTATTGTGCTCTTCCCTATGATTGTAGCCCAATGGGGTTCCCATGAGTGTGTACACCTGGGCCTAGCAGGGGATAAAGGGGCACAGAGAGCATGAGAAAGCATGCATGAGTATTAGATGAGAGAGCATGAGAGGAAGCCAGAGAGAGAGAGAGAGAGAGAGAGAGAGAGAGAGAGAGAGAGAGAGAGAGAGAGAGAGAGAGAGACAGAGACAGAGACAGAGACAGAGACAGAGAGACAGAGAGACAGAGAGACAGAGAGAGAGACAGAGAGAGAGACAGAGAATCTATAGGCAAGTAAGTATAGGCCAACTCTGTTATTCTCAAATTACCTCAAAAACTGTACTTGATAATA
>PVHY01026474.1:0-17235 GCA_004024945.1 Uropsilus gracilis
CTTCTATTTCTTCTAGTCTGCTTTCCTGACTCTTCCCTGCATTTTTGAGTTCTTCTGTTGTTCCTCTTATGCCTTGCATCTCCTGCAGTTTCTTATTTAGGGTTTCGATTTCGTTTTTCTGTTCGTTGATGATATTGTTCATTTTGCTGCATTCCTTTTTATATTTTTCTACTACTTCTCTTAATTCATTGAGAGCTTCCCTTCTTTTGCTTTCCCTTTGTTCCCCCTCTTCCTTGGCCTCTTTGAGTGCTTTTATCACATTGATTCTGAATTCTTTGTTTGACATATGGAGCATTTCTCCGATGTTGTTTTTTTCAAATTGTTTATCCTTAGGTGGTGAGTTATTTTTCTTAGGGCTTGCTTGAGTGTTTGTGTTCTTCCTTTTTCCTGTGTTTTCCTTTCGGATCTGCTCTACGTATTGGTTGACTACCACTCTAGTAGCAGGCTTGTTGAAGCCTATATAGTTGTATTTAACGTAGCCTATGTAGTTTTGGTAGTGAATGTCCTTGTTTTCTGAGTTTGCGTGGTGCCGGCGCTTTTGGGCTTTGGGATGGGCGCCGTTAACTCCAGGTGGGTTCCTTCCCCTCCCCCTTTAGCAACTCAGTCCGAGCTAAAGTTAGGCTGAATAGCCAGGGTCCATACAGATGCAAATGGCCAGACTGCCTCCCTCCCAGGCTGTTTCCGTACAACCGGGAGACGCCACAGGCTGCTCCAGGTAGGGAGGGTAGCCTACCTGTCTTGCGTGGTCTCCTCTCCCAGGTGCTGGTGGGCTACCTGCTTCTCTCAGCAGAGTCGGAGTCCCCTTTGCAGCTGGCTCTTTTGTCCTCAAGAGCCTCAGTCCGCTCTCAGGACTTTGGGATGGGTGCTGTTAACTCCAGGTGGGTTCCTTCCCCACCCCCTTTAGCAACTCAGTCCAAGTTAAAGTTAGGCTGAATAGCCAGGGTCCATACAGATGCAAAAAAAATGATGACAGTGATAGTCTTGATGATCAGAGATAACCACCATATTCTGAGCTGTCACTTTTTAAATCCAGATCCTGGATAAGCTATTTAATCCTCAAGGGAATGTGAATAAACAGTCACTTCCAATGAAGTAGGCATTCCACTATAAAGTCGAAAAAGGAATACACTGATAAGTTAACAGCTTGCCTACAAATACACAACCATCAAGTGATAGAGCTGGGAGGGAAGCTCTGTATCTGGCAGTTATCCAATAACAGAATGAACTTTAGGGAACTTTCCTAGTTGTAGAGGCAGGAGTTACCTGTTTTAACATCAACAAATGATACTTAGGAAAAGTGTACAGAAGCATCCAATTAGAAGTGAGAAATGTGCAGATGCTGCAAACAATCTGTGCTTGTAGAGCTGCATGTAAATCTGTTGTCTTTGACCTGGGGAGAGGTGATGGGTGGAGTGCTCAAGAGAAGAAACAAGAGCTAAAATGGGAGTTGCCTTAGCTTGGTGTCTCGGTGGACTAGTGAACTGAAAAGAGCGAGTGTGGATCCTAAAATGGATGAAGAATTTACAAGATGCTACTTAGATATTCATTGAACAAAATTTCCTAACAGAGACTCACTCACAGTATTTACCGTCTGACTAGTCTTTGCTCCTTGTTGGTTCCTCAGGCAAAGGAGGTTTTCCAGAGCTTCCTGCAGTCACAGGCACTAATAGGGGAATCCATCCTGCAGGCGGGTAGAAATCTCTCTGATGCGGAAAAGTCCATCACAGGTACCAGGCAGGGAGGGATGATCCTCTAATGCACAGGCAGGATCTTCAACCCTCTTGAAACTACCAGTGTCCTCTGTTTCTGTAGGAAAACTCTGGTACATGTGATAAATGTACATGAAATAAACTGAACAGGTTCTTTGTCCCTTCAATCAAACAATACTTCCCATCCCATTGTGACACATTTTCCTGGGGTGACTGTTAGGTGGTCTTAGAGATTCCTTTCTGACATTTTCAAGACCTTTGGTCTCTGAGCTCAGAAGGGTACAGCTCTGCATTACTGTTATTTTCTTCCCCCTGCAAAACTCTTGTGGAACAGCTGAGCGGGCCAAGAAGGAGGCAGCTGAGCAGGAACAGAAGGTCCAAAAACAGAAGCTGGAGGAGCAACAGCAAATAATAGAGGCTCAAAAGAGAAGTTTCAAGGAAAACATAGAGCAACTGAAAGAGAAGCTGGAGAGAGAGAAACTCTACTGCGAGAACAGGAAATGATGCTGGAGCATAAGCTGAAGGTAAATACATGGGGTCCAGGTAATCACTGAGGGAAAAGCCACATTCTCAAGGAAAAGAAAAAGATAACTAAAATTATAGCATAGATGAAAACCTAAGGCTAGTATTTCTGAAACTTCAAATAAATTTGGATATTGTTAAATCTCATGTGTAACACTTTCAGTACCTTGTGCAGCATTTTACTTTGTAGAGTATAAATAACATGAACTCCGTTTATGATTATTGAATTACAATCTGACCCCAAATGAATAGGACAGTAATTTTAGAGTCTTACCATTTCATAAAACCAAAAGGGGACCTGAAATAATCCAAGTGGTCTTGATGTATCAGATCCTGAAGCACTATAATCGCGTAGATTTAGTTGCAGAATTGCCTGATTTATTTTGTACACTATACTGTCTAGAGGACACTCTGAGAAGCATAATTCTCCAACCTGGATGAACAACCACAGTTGTATAGAGAATCAGTGTTTCTTATTATTTGTTACATGCATGGTTCATGATACTTCAGTGGAACCAAGAGACAGAATTACACCTATCTTCCCTCCCAAGTTGTGTCCACAGGGAATATGAACACATTGGGGGCATAGCTGTCATGCCTGACTCATCACTCACCACCACTGTGAGATGTGTCCAAGGGTCATAGGAGACTACAAATTGTGGACACAATCACTACCCAAGTCCAAACATTTGGATATATTTAATAAACTCATTCAAATATCATCTAAGTTAATGAAGAAGTAGCAAATATTTATGGTTGCTATCATTGGTAAATGCAAAATGAGTGCAATTGGGCATTTTAACAAGAGACTTCCTTATTTTTATAGGTACAAAAAGAACTACTTACTGAAGGATTTAAAAAGAAATGTCAGGAGTTGAACATGGAGATAAATAAAATAAGAAAATGTATTCAACAAACTAAAGACAAAAATATGCAAAAATCACTGAAGACCTCTCTATAACTGTTGTTGGTATGTTAACTTTAACAGTGCTGTCTGAGCCTTCTGACTTCAGCAATTTCGAGCTGCAGGCAATATGCAAAATTTTTAAATCAATCCCTTGCTCAATGACACTCTGTGATGAATATCAATCACCTAGCACTCAATAAAATTAAAAATAAAAAAGTTATTATCATGATATATCAGGGTCTGATATCTTAATACAACCTTCATTTTGATTGAGTTGATGTGAAGAAATGGAAAACAAATTAGAATATAATGACTAAATCATAGAAAACTTTCTTACAAAGTCAAAAGACAGAGCAAAAGATAAAGAAACCATCTGTAGTCTATATTATAGGCATGCAGGTAGTTTCTGTAAGCTCTAATAAGGTCTTGCAATCAGTGAGGAAAGAGCAATACCACATTTTTAAGTGGGTAAATTATCAAAAAAGGAAAAATTTAACTTTACTAATTATTAAAGATATTCAGCATTACAGTACATGTTGACTGTGTCAACTGCCAAATATCGCCTCAAATAATTTTGATAAGGGACCTGACTCAGAGATTGAGAAATTGGAACACTCTATACTTATAGCAAGAATGTATATTTATCTTAATACTTTAAATATATCAAAATCTTAAATACAAGTACTGTTTATTCAGCATATCTACATTGATGATTTATTTATCTTATAGATATTTTAATCCAACTTGAGAGGAGTTATGTAATAATGCTTCAGATACAAGATTTTTTAAATACAACAAACAATGAAATAATTTTTGAGGTTTCTCTGTGAGATGTTGGAAAGGCAAATCTCAATACACACTTAACAAAGAACATTTTATGGTCACTAAAATTAAACTAAGAAATAGCTTTATGCTAACATGAAAATTGTAAGATTTATCATGAGTGAATAAAAGCTGCAAAAAATGAATACAAATGTATCTTTGAATTTAAAAAATAAATGAACATATATGATCATGTGACTCTGGAAAAATACTAAACTCATATGCCTGAATACACATTGGATACTTGAGAGGATGGTGAACTTTACATTGAAAACTCTTCTGTGCCTTTTACATCTTGTAAGAATTATTATTTCTTCAAACACAAGTAGATAAAATTACTATAATGAGAACAGAAACAATAATCGTGGATGGGAGTTCCCAGGGCAGAGAAACGGATGCTATGCTACATGGTCTGCTTAAGTCAGATCCACAGAACAGGCCACTGAAAAAGCAGGAAACTGAAAGTACAAGATGAACATCTTAACTTTGTTTTCAGTTAAACCTTTCAAAAAGTCTTCAAATTCTAGTCTCTACCTTACTTGGAGATATAGGATGTCAGCAGACGTGGCCTTAATTCGAGCTCTACATTTATCAAGATGGTAAATTTCAAGGAAAATTTCTTCAAGGTAAACCCAATATTGTAGGAATTCTTTGCAACTGTCTAGTACTTACAACTCTTGGGGCTGGAACAAAGTGTTTGTAATTCCTTAAAATGCATATATTCTCTGGTCTGTGCACACAGGATGCAAATGATTGCCTTCCTTATTCTCTGCCTGTGTTTCCTGCCCTGTTCCTCCTTACCATTTCCTAACTGTCTGAATCTAGATAAGGTATCTTCCTTCCTGTGCTACCTTTAAACTATGCTATCACTCCTTGTTGTGTATTGACTAGTTATGATTTGAAATTCCAATTTAAAAGATTCGTTTGTGTGATTTGAACTTACTTTGATGACTTAGTTGTAATGAAATTGTTTTCAAGTTGGACTTTAGAACTTTCCTATCTGTATGGACCTTTACCAACAAAAGTGTCATACTGAGTGATTATTGATTGGAACATACAAGGAATATCAGTATTAACACATATAAGGTGATGCTAGCAAAATTCTTATGCCTATCAATGTGATTATACAGAGGATGCTTCCGGCATTAAAATTGTGAAATTGAAATGGTCAGTTTACAGCTGTCTTTCTTACCACCTCACATTATGATACTTGATGGTGTTTGTTATCATTTATTTAGTGGTTACCACAAAGTCTAACAAATAAGCACAGGGTATTCCACAAATATGTGTGAATAAATATGTGAGTCCTTGTCTTTAAAGAGTGTCTCAAGTTACCATTTCCTTTTTAGTTTGGCTGCTCCAAGGGTTCTCAAAATAAAGGACTCAGCTCTAGGAAGCAGTGCAGAAGGGAGTAAGTAATAAAAAAGATTTGAACACACATCTCAATCTGCTGCCCTGTTCTCTCTGAAGAAGAAGGCACCTCAATTCTCCTGGATTTCTCAAGCTTCTTCCCCATGAAATTACCAGCAATGCACTACTGACCTTGGCTCTTAGCACAATTATGATGCTGAAACTTTTAAAGAAAGTCTCTGTATTATTTAGAACTCTCATTTCCCCATAGAGGATACTCACAGAGGGTACTACCTCTATCCCTTCAAGATGCTGTTGATACAGAAATATCCTTTCGATATAAGTCACAACTTTATCATTAAAATCAAGGACCACAGACTGATGAGTGGTGGTATGTACAGACACAGAAATACTTTTCTGAGTATAATGTGTTAGGGTTTAGTTTCCTCATATTTTGTTTAACAAAAGTCATTGGAATGAGTACCCTGCAGTGAGCTATAATCTAAAAGACTCAGCACCTGTCTCCAGACTCTGGTTATCCCCAGAGGATGCTCTGAGTAGTGCATACCTGGTAAAGGGAGTGAAGGGTAGCGATAAGGTCTAGTCTCCCATTAAGTTATCTCAATACAAGTGATGGACAGGGAAATCAGGAACAGTGAGTACAAGGTAGTCACTGAAAGGACTACCTTTCAGTAGGTAATGAAAGGATCATGTTTTAAAGACAGTAAGGGATCAGAAGTGAGGGGATGAATGATAGAAGCAGAGTTAAAGGGATCATCACTCACTCAGGAGACCAATCACAAGATGTCATTTGTAGGAATCAAGTGTTTACATATCTCAAGATAAAACATTGGGAACAAGATCTCTTAAGGAAACAGACTAGGTAACAAATGTATAATATCAAATTCCTAAGTATGTAATTGAATTTTGAGTGCAAATTAGATTATTTTCTTGATTTTTTTCCTCTTCAAGTTTTTTTTTGAATAAAGTAATAAATACAACAGATTTTATATTTATATTATATATTGAGCATGCCTGGAAGCAGGCAGGTGAGGAGGAATGTAGTGACTTAGAGAGAAACAGTAGTAGAGCAGCAAAAACTTGAGGCTCAAGAGAGAAGTTTCAAGTAAATTTATATTCACCTCAGAGAGAGAGAATGTTTTTGAGAGAGCAAGAAAAGATGGTGAGATATAATTGAAGGTAAGTAGGACCTGGGCAGTTACAGATGGCAAAACCGTAGCTTCACAAGGAGAAAGAACAAGAATTTTAAAGTCTTGATACCACAGGGCAAAGATATTAATTCCCTGGAATAGCAAACAAATCAGATTACAGGTAAGCATTAAATCTATAAGACTCACACTCATGCGTGAGGGCTGCGTGGGACACCAGTGGCAGCTTGGATATCAGCAGCCACCGCACCCAATGCACTACTGGTCCTCATCCCCCCCCCACCCCCGTGTGGTGGGGAAGGGGGTTGGCCAGGGGCTGCTTCCAGGAATGGCTGGGGCAGCTGGCTTGTGGGCACCGCACAGCTGAGGCCTGCTGAGAAGCAGAGTGCAGTGTGCAAGGGCGAGGGTGGGGGGGTTGAGAGGGTGATTCGCCACAGACCCCTCTGGGTTAGCCTCCACTCCAAGCTGCCCACACCAGCAATAAGTACATCCAGACAAAACTTCAACCAGAGAAACAGAAAAGGCAAGGAACACCAAGAAAGACTTTAAAAACAAATGCCTCTAAGGCAGGACTCAAAAAGAGCAAGGCAAGTCCACAGAGCAAAGAACTGTGAGAACAAACATGAGAAAGAGTTTTGCATACCAATCACTGGGGAGCTACGACCATAAACCTGGCACAGAAATGCAGTCAACAAAGAACAGCACACTCCTGCTGCCAAAGGACGGATGCCTACAGAATAGCAGTGGCAGCCAGGCATGGTGGCTCGTGCCTGTAAGCTTCAGCCTACAAAGCGGCTGGGGCTGGGGATCGCGGTTTAAGTCCCGCCTGGGGCACGTAGTAAGGCCCAGTTCCCCAGTTTATATATATAAACTGCCCACGTGTGGTCCTGGCTGGGTGGTAGACTGAGGCTGGGGATCACTTGAGTCCGTGGTACCCCGGGCAACGTGGGCCTGCAGTTCCAGGGGCAAAGATGGCAAGACCTAGTCTCAAAAAAAAAAAAAAAATAAAATAAAATAAAAAAAGGCAGTGGCCGAACAACAAAGCTCCTAAAAAGAAGACTTGGAGACCTACCATCAGCTGAAGACTGTCCCCATGGAGGAGCAGCTCTACCAAAACATAAGACTGGAATCGGGTCCCCAAAACTAAAGACCTGAAACATAAAGGGATGAAGCAGCAAAATGAGGCAGAACACAATAGAAAGAACAGCCACCAAGAAAGAAGAAACATGGATACAAGCCAAAGGTGCTCAGAATGGCCAATGAGGGTATTTAAAAAAAAAAAAAAAAGACCAAAAAGACTAAAGGGCAAACAACAAAAAGAAAGGAGACAAAGAGACCAGAGGGAGCTTGGTGGGGTGGGGTAATCCTATGGGTATCAACAATTATGCAATCATGTATTGTACAAAATCCAAAAATAAAAATATTTAAAAAAATAAATAGATCTATAAGACTCAGCATCTTCTGCAACATTAGACTGTGGAGAGTGCAGATAACATCCCCAGGCCTCAGGACTGTTCACTCTGATGATTATTCGGGTGTGATGGTGCCCCCAAAAGAACAGAATTAGTCCTATATTATTTAATGTTTACTAGAGTCACAGCCTGATGACCCTGCATTGTGCAAAACCCTCACCCCCACCATAATCCCTGTATTTGCTCAAAGAGCTTCTTTTGAAATACCATTATGCTTTTGATGTAAACATCAATTTTGCACTGAACATGAGTCCCAAAGTCTGATCATGGGAGAATCTAAGGGTTTGGCTCTAGAGAATAGCAAGTGTGTAATAACTTCCCTCATATTTCCTCCACCAAAGTCACTGCCATGAAAGTCCTGTATCTGATCCAGTCTTCAGATGGATCCTTAGTAGATGATTCTCTTGAGCACTATGCACCTGGATGTTCTGATCAAGGGGATGAAGGACAGTGATGGCTTCTGCTAACCTAGCAAGGCTCCCAACACGTGTAAGGGACATACAAATGAAAAAATAGTGAACATAAAAGGTTCAAAGGAAATTATTATGGTTTAGAGAAAGGAAGGCATCAAGAGTAAGGTGAAGGAGAATAAAAGCAGAGTGAAAGGAATCCATTACTTAAGTTCAATTACAAATTATTGAAATGAAGCATATAATCTCAAAAAAAGGTTTCAAGCCATAGGCCTTCCCAAAAACAATGACACACTCACATGATGACTGATAAAGTTGAATTAGATAATGTTCATAAAAAACTCATTAACATCATTTAAAAATTGGGAGCTGCTAATTAACTTTGAAAAATCAAAATATATTTTCTAAACTTCTTCTTCTTTTTTTTTTTTTTTTTTTTTTTTGAGACTAGGTCTTGCTATTTTTGCCCATGGAACTGCAGGCTCTCGTTGCCCAGGGTACCACAGATTCACGCAATCCCCAGCCTCAGCTTCCCAGGTAGCTGGAATTACAGGCATGTGCCACCACGCCCAGCTGGTTTTTTTGGAACTAGGTCTCACTACGGGCCCCAGGCAGGACTCGAACCACGATACCTAGCCCTGGCCACTTCGTAGGCTGAAGCTTACAGGCACGAGCCACCGTGCCCGGCCCTCCTAAACATCTTATAAATAACCATATGTTCCCCTGAGAATGTTTTCAGGTATTATCATTTAAGGTTGTATCATAAGATAGTATCATTAAAATTGTTCTTATTAATATTTGGCTTATTTTTTCCTTTTATACTTTATAAATGTGTGTAAAAATAGGATTAGCATATATACTAATTCCTTACATAGGCTTTTGTTTCTTTAGAAAAGCAAAATGGTTTTAATAAGTACTGTTTGGTCTCCATAGACTATTTTCTGGTGAAATTTTTATAATGTGTGGACAGTGCAGAGGCACAGGACAGTGAGTGAGCAATTTTTTAAAAGTTAAATTTTCCTCTATTAGGATTTCATAACACTGGTGTACCAATATGAGGTCTGTCAGGAAAACGGAGGTATCACTAAACATCAAAGAAAGAGTGTTTTTGATAGAGGAGTCATGTGAATTCAGAACTAACACAAATGATTCAGGGAAGGTGGATGGGAAGGTCTTGGGAGGACATGATGTGTGAAGCACAGCAACTAAGACTGTGGTAGTGACATAAAAACATACACACAGATCAATGAAATGGAATAAAGAGCACAGAAATAAGCCTGTGTATGTATGGCTAATTAATTGACTGCAAAAGGGTTAAATATATACAATGAGGAAAGGACTGTTTCTTCAACAAAGGAGTGCTGGAAAAAATAGCCAATGTCTGAACTGAACTAAACTTACTACATCATGCAAAGATAATCTCAAAGTGGGTTAAAGATTTGAAAATATAAGACTCCAAATCATAAAACTTTAGAGGAAAATATAGGAGGTAAGTTATTAGTGTTTGATTTTGGCATTTTTTTAAAATTAATATGAAAGTTAAAGACAATAAAAGCAAAAATAAGATAGGGACTACTTCAAATTAGACACTTGAATAACAAAGGAAATCATCCACAAAATGAAAGGCAATTTACTGAACTGAAAAAATATTTGTAAATCATGTAGTTGATAATTGTTAATATCCAAAACATTTTAAAAATTCTTGCAATTCAATTGAAAAATAGATGTGTGTAAAAAAAATGGGAAGAAGCTATAAATAGATGTTTTGGGGAAACATACAACAATAACTAGGAACAGAAAAGCTTATCAACATCACTAGTTTTAGAGAAATGAAAAATCAAAGGTATCATATGGTATCTATTACTTCACTCCTGTTAGTATTATTATCACTGAGAGGACAAATATTAATAAGAATGTGGAGTACAAAAACAGAGTAATAGTGAATGTACCTGTCTATAAAATCAAAGATTATGCTTACATACATACATACATACACACACACACACACACACACAGAGGTATATTTATTACCATTGGAAAAACTACAGCTGAAAGGGAAATTTAAAAAAATAAAATGAGCAAGTAAAACCTTTTAAGGAAACATTTTAAAAACCTGATAAATCAACCCAGTCCCTTGGAAAAGCTACCGAAAGAGATAGACTACTGAATTCGCTCAATCTACCATCACTGTCACTCAGGTTTCTCTGTATTGTGGAGTCAAAAAAAAACTGAGTTCACCGTGGAGAGAAAACCCTGGAATTCTAAGCCAGGAATGATGAATCTGACTCTCCTCCCTGCTTATCAGACTTCCAGCCTTTGTAAACAGGAAAGGAGTGGAGTACAAACATCAGCTTTGAAGAAAAAGCATCTTCTTCCTTTCGGTTTCATTTCTCCTAAATCAGGTTCATAATTAGACACGACAGTAACACTCGGTTTTATTTTCTGTTTACGAAAGGAGCAAACCACTCACTGCTGAGTTGAGGAAGGAGGCCCGCACAAGGGCGGCAAATTGAGAACTTGTTCCGTGTTGCAGTGCCGCAACTGGTAAGTTCCTTCCTAAACTAGGTCCTGTACATATATTTTAAGGACAAAACAAATTCCTATGCTCCACCTGGTAGTGCAAGAGTTCCAGATTTCGTGGGGAGTAGGCTGGGATGGAGCAAGCTGGGTGAGACGAGGGAATGCGGAGTGGAGCCGTGAAATGTAAGCAGAGGGGTAAGATGCTGTGAAGGAAAGGTGTGGGGCTGTAGCTAAGCTTCTCTATTTATATTTGAAGCAATTGTTAGGTGCAAGTGCCTTCCCTCTGTCCTGGGGGTGCCCTCCTTCTCCTCCCATTCAAGACTGCCACAAAGAGCACTGCTTGAAAGGAGTGTATCGCTCTCAGTATGCCTGTCTGTAGACAGGGTGCTCAAACTGTTTCGTAATCCATCCCCTCAACAGAGGTACTGTGTGGGATCACTGGTCTTCCATCTCCTTTCTCCTCACCTCAGAATATTTCCTGATTATGCACAGAGAGGGGGGGGTGGAGAGAGGGACGGAGGGAGGGCGGGCGGGAGGGAGGGAGAGAGGCTCTTCATTTACAACTCAAATCCTTGAACAAGTTACTATGGATATTTTTGCATTAGCAATATTTACTATTCCACAGATGCTACAAGACTGGGACGATTCGATCTCATTGTCACTAATCAACTATTTAAAATAGCTGCAAGGTCTGATCACCTTTGCTTATCATGCACTGTTTATAATGCATGCTCCATACAAGAGCTGTTTCAGAATAACCTGATGCTTGCTGAGAAGACACCCTTCTGGGTATTTAACTATTTTGACTCTCATGAACGCATTCTTTGGAAACGGTCTACCATGTAACACCACCTGCTGCAACTATTTCATTCTACTGGTTTCTTTGTAGTTTATAGCTCTGCTTGGGTATCTAAGTTGACAGGCTGGCAGGGATCTAGATTAGCTCAGGCAGGTGGACTCTAGCTTTTACTGAGATTCTGTTGCCTTGCAGTTTCTTTGGGCTCACTTAGCAAGAGCAAGAGCTGTAAGTAAGTGCTGGGTGTGCCAGCATTTTGTTAAAACTGTGTCCCAAGAAATGTTTTTAGTGGTTCAGAGGTTGATAGTGCTGATGGGGACCAACCAGCTCCCAGAATATGCTGCTGGTGTCTGGAGTGCTGGTAGTGGGAACTAGTCCATAGGACCCAGTTTAATTTAACCTCATCATCAGTATATTTGCACTAAAAAAAAAAAAAAAACTTTAAAAGCTAAATTACTCTTTCCAAAACTTTTTAAAATTGCTTAGTTTGTAATAATTGTGGTAACATTGGAGTTCCCCACCGGTTAAACCACAATACTGCACCCACCACCAAATCACGTGGGTTACCAACTCCACCACTGTAGCTCACCATGCTTCCTTCTTCTTGTTCTTACCTTTTCATTCCCTTATTTCCCAAAAACATTTAATATATTAAATATCATAAATAGTCTATAGTCTCCTTCTATTGCCATATGGCATAGCAGAAAGAGACAGTCCTCATTCTGCTCCTAATCACCAATAGGAAAAGGATTTATAGAGAAATCTTGTTAACAAATTGATTGTATTTCCATTCAGAATAATTTAGATATCTCGTATTCTTGGCAAATGGCAACACACTAATGTAACCATATATTTTGACAAACTGCTTAGCTAACTCATTATTGGAACAATAATGGATTTTTAAAAATTATTTGGACCCTACATGTTAATGGCCTATAGAGTAATGAATCAGGCAGGAATTATTGTTCTACCTATAGCACAGATGGGAAAATGGAACCTCCAAATGTGTGCTTCTCCATCAAGATCTCACAGATTGGAAGTGATTTGAATCCTGGAGATTGAACCCTGGCATTCTGGCTCTACCCTCTGTGCTCTGACAATTCAGGATTCAGATTCCTCTGACCTTAATTACCCTTCTTCTTGTGCTGCCCCAGCTGTCACAACTGGTCCTCTCTTACCTGCTCATCCTCCTCATGGTAGCTGTCCTCCCACTGCTTGCTGTCTGGAAGGAAGTGTCACCATTTCCACCCAAAGTTACTCCTTCATCTTTACTTAGCAGTTCCCTTCCTGCCTTCTTACACACTGAGCTATTAGTCAATATTTTATAGAATTTACTATGTTCCAGCAAATTTGAAGAATATAAAAATTGTGAGACATTTAACCATTTAACCCTCAAACAACCCAAATCACCAGGGGATTATTACTAACTATAGTTTTCAGAAGAGAAACTGAAACACAATGACATTAATAAACTTTCCAGTGGTCAACCAGCTAGGAAAGTATGGGGGAGATGCGTGTGAATGGTGGCTTGTCTCTGAGAAAAAAAGAGTGTAAGTCACAGCTCCCGACTGCTCTCATTCTGTTGATTTCAAGCTATACCCAATCACTCTGATGAAATTAAAGAAGAGCCTTAGCCAGAACTAGGACTCTGACAGAGGTGGACAGCCCCCTTAATCACCTTGATTCATCCCTCCTCTATCTTGTCAGTTGAGAAATAAGAAATTATAATCTGGTTAAATAAATTAATTCTGTACCTGCAGCAATCTTTGTTGAGATCCCATATCTGGGTAGTGCTGTGCTTTAAATGCATTTCACCCTAACTTCTGCACCTGTAACATTTCCTAGGTATAATAGAGATCTGTTTTGACAGCGTTCCACACTATCTTCTTCCTTCGCTCAGGGTCACTCTTCTTCCAGCCTGTCCCTGCTGCCACTGAGTCACTAAAGCTGCCCCCCCTCCCTTTGGCTGATACATTCCTTGTCTCATTCTAAGATAAGCCTCCCCTGACACTCTCCATTTCTCTTCAAGCACCAACACTTCCTATCTCTATTTCCTCATTATTATCCGTGAGCATGTACTATATAATATTCATATACGTATTTTTCCTTTTTGCTTTTTGTTAATTCTACCGGGAAGCCAGATAGAGCCCATAAGGCAGTTGTTACAGTAACTAATATCCATTTGTTTAGTGCTTAATACTGAGCTCCTGGAACAAGGCCCAAGACATGGTGAGTACTCAAGAAGTATTTCTGCATTGTCGAGTGTTTAACTGATTCTGGCACACCGAAATTTTCTCTGTACATTCTTTATGTTCACCTCCGATTCTTTATTGACTTATACCCCAAATTTTAACATTTTATGGCTTCATCATAAGTGTTTAATTTTTATTATTTCATTCCATTCACTTGGGCAAGTTTGTTTTAAGGATTTATCAGTAAGAAAAAGTACATTAGGCCACTGTGCCAATGTTCATACACTAGAAAAATACAAAATGTAAGAAGTTGATATATACCATCCAAAGCAGAAAGCTGATAGGTATATGACTTGTGTAACCATTAGATCTGTACTTCGGTGCTTTTATTTTTTGGAGTTGTTTCTCTGTGTTACAGTTTACCATGGCATCTGGATCCATTATGACAGCCCCCATCTGCCTAGTGGAAAATCAGGAAAAGTGGCTGAGGGTAAATCCAAAAGCTTTGGAGATTCTGGAGAATATATCAGAGCCCGTGGTGGTGGTGGCGATTGTAGGACAGTATCGCACAGGAAAATCCTATCTCATGAACCGCTTGGCAGGACAGAACAGTGGTGAGTGCTGTTCCTGGACAGGGGACACATGCTTGATGGCAGTGATGACACAGGGTGATCTTACCTTAAGGTCATTTTAGGAAAAGTCTAACACCTTCCAGTGAAGTGAATTAATTACCATTGATAAATTTGTAACCAAAACTCTATCTGCCCACAAACCACCTCTCTTGTCCACCAATAATAACATTTCCCAACCTTATCAAAGGATCTACCTCTTTAGCTTAATCTCATTTGCTCTTATCTGGTCAGGAGTTCAGCAGGCATTCAGTTATTTGCTCCATTATCAGTTTTTCCCTTAACTAGGGTTATTTCAGTTACACACAAATATTGTTTAATATGTCCTCCTATTTTTTAAATGAATAATTTATTTATATATATTTATTTCACATCATTTTAATCCCTGGGGGTCACGCACCACCTCCCCTCCCCAACTGCTCCAGCTTGTCCCCACCCTTATGTTGTGTACTTTCATTTGGTTGTCCATATATTAGTGAAACCATTTCTGTCTTTTTCTTTCTGACTCATTTCTGCTAGTATGATTTCTTCGAGGTACATCCAAGTTTCAATAAATTCATCAAATTTGTCATTTTTAATTGAAGAGTAATATTCCATTGTGTATGTATACCACATCTTTTTATTCCATTCATCTGTTTTGGGGCATTTGGGTTGTTTCCATGTCTTTGCAATTATAAATAGTGCTGCAATAAACATCTACACACAGGTGTCCTTTTGTACCCATATTGAGGTCTCCTTTGGGTAGATTCCCAGACGAGCGATTGCTGGGTCAAATGGTAGTTCCATTTTCATTAGTTTGAGGGTCCTCCATATTGCTTTCCATAGTGGCTGGACCAGTTTACATTACCACCAACAGTGTAAGAGCGTTCCTTTCTCTCCACATCCACGCCAGCACTTGTTGCCTGTTTTTTTAATGTGGGACATTCTTACTGGTGTAAGGTGATATCTCATTGTGGTTTTGATTTGCATTTCTCCGATTGCTAGTGACATTGAGCAATTTTTCATATGCCTGTTGGACATTTGTATTTCCTCTTTGGAGAAGTGTCTTTTTAGTTCTTCTCCCCATTTTTTGAGTGGGCTTCTTGATTTATTTTTGTTTAGTTGTGTGATTTTCTCGTGGATCCGCATTATTAAACCCTTATCACTCTTGTGGAGGGCAAAATTTTTTTACCGTTTGGGCTTCTTTTAGTTTTTTCTGTTGTCTCTTGCTGTACAGAAGCTTTTTAGTTTGATGTAGTCCCAGCTGTTAATGTTTTTCTTCGATTTTTTGCCTTCTGCAGATATTTCTAGAAAGGGAATTCTGTTTTGTACTTCATGGAGGGTTTTGCTCAGGTTTTCTTCTTTGTATGTTATGGTTTCAGATCTGACATCCAAGTCTTTTTATCCATTTTGAATTGATTTTTGTACATGGTGTGAGGGAGTTGTCTTGGTGCATTTTTTTGCATGTCTTAGTTCAATTTTCCCAGCACCATTTATTGAAGAGGCTATCGTTGTTCCAATGTAAGTTTTTCACTCCTTTGTTGAAAATTAGTTGACTGTATATGTGTGGCTTTATTTCAGGGTTCTCAATTCTGTTCCATTAGTCTGATTGTCGGTTGTTGTAACAGTACCATGCTGTTTTAATTATTATAGCTTTGTAGTATAGCTTGAAGTCTGCAATTGTTAGGCCTCCATTCTCTCTTTTTTTGGTAAAGAGGTTTTTTGATATTTGAGGTCTTTCATTATTCCATATGAATTTTTGTAATTTTTATTCTGTCTCTTTAAAGAATGTCATTGGAATTTTTATAGGAATTGCATTGAATCTGTAGATTGCTTTTGGCAAGATGGCCATTTTGATGATGTTAATTCTTCCCATCCATGAGCATGGAATGTCTTTCCATTTCCTTGTGTCTTCTTCTATTTCTTTTAGTAGCGTTTTAAAGTTTTCTTTGTATAGTTCTTTTACGTGTTTTGTTAGGTTTATTCCAAGGTATTTAATTGTTTTTGGTGCAATGGTGAATGGGATGACTTTTTTAATTTCTTCTTCTTCTGCTTAGTTTTTTGCATATAGAAGGCTACTGATTTCTGTGTGTTGATTTTGTAACCAGCAACCTTACTGAACTGGTTTATTATTTCAATAAGTTTTTCTGTGGATTTTGAGGTTCTCTACATATAGAATCATATCATCTGCATATAATGATAGTTTCAGTTCCTCTTTTCTTATGTGTATTCCTTTTATATCTTTCTCTTGTCTTATTGCCCTGGCTAGAACTTCCAAAACCATGTTAAAAAGTAATGAAGAGAGTGGGCACCCTTGCCTAGTTCCAGATCTTAACTGGAAGGGTTTTAGTTTTTCCCCATTTAAGATGATGTTTGCTGTGGGTTTGTCATAGATGGGTTTTATTATGTTGAGATAAGTTCCTTTGATCCCCAGTTTTTCAAGGGCTTTTATCATAAATGGATGCTGGACTTTGGCAAATGCTTTCTCTGCATCTATTGATATGATCATATGGTTTTTGTTTTTCTTATTGATGTGGTGTATTATGTTGATTGATTTCTGGATGTTGAACCATCCTTGTGCCCCTGGGATAAATCCCACTTGGTCATGGTGAATAATGCTTTTTATGCATCGTTGGATTCGATTTGCTAGTATTTTGTTTAAAATTTTTGCATCTGTGTTCATTAGGGAAATTGGTCTATAGCTTTCTTTCTTAGTGCTGTCCTTATTTGGTTTTGGTATGAGTGTGATGTTTGCTTC
>PVHY01026475.1:0-17236 GCA_004024945.1 Uropsilus gracilis
TTTTTTGCATATAGGAAGGCTACTGATTTCTGTGTGTTGATTTTGTGTAACTGGGTCTTGTGGGCAGGACTTTTGGTGTCACCACCAAAGAAGTTACGTTTAGAATCCAGTGTCCAGTGTTAAATATTTCAAGCATATCTGCTTTTGATTTTAGTTAGAAATACAACTTTCCTTTGACCAGTCTCCACTTTTTTTTTAAATGGCTTAATAGACCAAAAAATAAAGACAAATAAAATAAAGACATATAAACTTTTAAAAACAGATATCTTGGAGAAGTCCTGCTGAGATCTGGGGCCCAGATCTAACTGAGGGTATGGATCCCTCTTCAGGGGTGTCCTAATTGGAGGGAGGTGGTGGGTGAGAGAGGAGCAGTGGCAGGCAGGCCTCTAGTTCTGAAGCTGGCATTGCCAGGCAGTTGGAGCTGGGCTATAGCTCTGACTCCTCAAGAAATGGAGGCTGTGCTGCTCCTGAATGAGCTACCAAAGGCCTGACAGACTGTGAGACTGTCTGAGGCTCAGGTCAAGGATCTGACATGTGGCAGCCCTGCAGGGTTTTTATGAGCATGAACTTTGTGGTGGCCGCTGTCAGGATTCAACAGTGTCTTGTGGGTGAGCTGTCCAAGGAATGGGCAGGCGCTGCAGTCAGTGCAGGGCAAGTGTGAGCAGTCCCTTCGCATTCATGATTCCAGCCAGCAGCTGCACACTTAGCCTTTCCAACTTTCCCCTGAATTCTGGATCTGTCATTGAGGTCTGTGCTATGTCCACTGGATAACCTGGACTTTGTCCCATATCCATCTCCAGTCTTCCCACCCACAGGGAAGGCCTCCCGTCCACCCACCACTCATATCCTCAGTGTTATTAGTGGTGCGCAAACTGTGTGCTTCTTGCCTCTTGCTTCTGCAGTTGTCCACACAGACCCATGATGACAGGCATGGGTTTTCACTTTCCTCTGGTGTGGGTATGGCTCAGAGGACCCCTTATGTCCAGAGCAAGCAGGGAATTCTACTGGGCTTCCTAGGATGACCCATGGCTCTCTACTTCCCTTCTCTTCACTCCTGAGGAAAGATAGGTAGAACTGGGAGAAGAGAGTGAGCATGTGAGGTTTAGTCTCTCCCCTTCTTCAACTGTTATCTTCTGAGGACCATGAAGGCTTTTGCTTAACCCTGTGTGCTGAGCCAGTGCTTATTCCATGAGCTGCTAGGATGCCTCTGTGGTTTCATCGGCAAGCCCCTTCTGCCCCTAGGGCTCCGTCATGCACCCACCACTCTTCTTCCTCCATGTGCCTCCAATTTTGGGTGAGGAAGACTCATTCACTGGACTCAGGAGTTGGGAATGTGGGTGCTTTTGCTCTAACTCTTCTAGGGGCACAGAGCTGCCCCATCAGCAGCGAAGAGAGACAAGCCATTGACACAGAAGGGGGTAATGTATCCAGAGCAGAGCAGGCGACAGCTGCTCCCAGCTCACTCTCTCTGCAGTGACTCTAGCCCAGAGCAGCGTGCTTGTGCCAGGCTAAATTAAAACTGGAGCTGCCCTGACTTTGTTCTTTTTAAGGTTAGAGTACTTGAGGTGAAAGAGAAGGAGTGAGTCTAAAATAAAATCTGACTCTGGATGGGGGTGGGGGGGAGGGGTGTGCAGCCACGTGTCCTCCAGTGCTTGCTACTCTGGAGGTGATGGGCCATGCTGGTGCTGGGGTCCTGCTCTCATGCATGCTGGCTTGTATGCTGAGTTCTGCCTGTTTTGGTATTTTGGGAGCATGTTCTCTTTCTTTACAGTTTCAGTAAAGACTGGTTTGAATAATATAACAAGCAATTTAGGGCATCACAACCTGACCTTGGGTTTGGTATCTCAAGGTATAAACAGGGCCAGATTGAGCTGAATGCATGTGCAGCAAACTTGCTCTAGAAATTCTCTGAGTGACTGATGTATATAACAGGGGACATATAATCACCAGTGATGGTGGTTCAGTTACAGCTGGCATGATTCTTCACTGGGAGTAACCTAAGGGGGAAGTAGGAGGTTATCACTGTATCCACTTGTGGTATGGAGTAGCCACAGAACAGGATGATTGGCTGTAAACTCCAGGGAAAAATAATAGCTGGACCTCATGGATCAATAATTCATAAGTCAAGCCAAGGAAAGAGCAAGAGTTCATTTTTTGGGTTGGAGAATGGCCCTATCTTAGCTTTCTTAACCTTACCCATGACAGATAGAACATGAATATGCACCAGAAACTGGTGCCTGTGCAATGGGAAGTGAGGAGTCCATAGAACAGCAAGTCCCGGAATTGGAATTGTAGTTGAGGATCTTTCAGGGCTCTGTCTGTGCCTGGAGCATCTTCTTGGGAGCCTAAGACCTGGTTTCACACAATGAAGCCAGCACTTCAGGAAAAGGGTGCTTCACTGTTATCAGGGATAGGCCTTAGTGTGCAGAGCTCAGATGCTTTCATGGAGGAGGTTTTGAGATGAAGAGAGCTTGGGATGCTTGGCACATGGGGAAAAGTGTACCCACTTTAAAGGGTACAGAAGGTATAGAAACAGAAGGAAAAAGGGCATTTTGTGACATTTGATACTGTTCCTAGGTGTTCTCTAGAGTTTTTGCATCTGTGGGGTTGCATGTGGGTGCCTGATAGTGCCTTGGAATCCATGGCATCCCATGGGATCCTGGAACAGAAGGGGCAGCATCCTTGCCCAGAAGATGCTGTGAACAGTGAAGAATTTAGGCAAATACTTAGGAAAGTGAAAATAAAGGCAAAGTTCAAGGCCTTTAGTCCGGCAAGTCCAAGGTGTCAGTTGTAGGGAGTGTCCTGGGGGTGGCATGTCCTAGGTCCTAGGAAGCTCTGTGAGCAGTCTTTGTAGCTAGACAGGTCCAGGTTGAACCCGGCTTCTACCACTTAGTAACTATGACCTTAGGTGGGTCACTTAATCCCTGCAGGCTCAGTGACTCTTGCAAGAAGTCCTTGCTTGTGCCTTCTGGGGTGTGTTGGGGCCTGCTTCTCGATCTTCCTCTCTACTGGTGGCTTTCTAGACAGCCGTGCAGCTGTGCAACTTCATGTTCATGTCCCCCCTTGCAGGGTCCCACTCACTTCTGGGCTCTGCTCATCTCCCACTGACCACAGTGGCCTCCTGTGTCCCTCACAAATGAGATGGGGCACGCTGAACACCTGTCATCACCCTGGTATGTGATGGTGTGAATCTCCGTCTAGAAGGACCCCATCTCCTGTGCTCCAGGTCTGACTCCAGTGGGCTGAAAGACCTTGGGCTGTTTCCCTCCACCTCTTTCCTCGTGCAGTGAGACCATCACAGAGGTGCTGGGAGCCAGCTTGAGTTAATCCAAGCCAAGCGCTCAGCTCATCAGGCATCTGGTCAGCACAGCATCACACAGTAGGGCAGCTGTGATTGGCTTCCCAGCACATGGCATTGTTGGTGGGTCTTCATCATCCCCAAGGGCAATAAGGGCTGAGCAGAGTGTGGGATTATGGTGAGAGGTGAGCTAGAATATCAGACCATGGAGTCATCTTCCTCCAGTCCTCTCAAGTTTCCCCAAAGTGCTGATAAGATGTTTGGGCCCATATCACTTTTGTGGAGGGCAAAAATTTTTTCCCATCTGGTTGGGCTTCTTTTAGTTTTTTCTGTTGTCTTTTTTGCTGTACAGAAGCTTTTTAGTTTGATGAAATCCCATCTATTTGTTTTCCTTCAATTTTTTGCCTTCTGCAAATGTTTCCAGAAAGGGATTTCTGAATTGTGCTTCATGGAGGGTTTTGCCCAAATTTTCCTCTATGTATGTTATGGTTTCAGGTCTGCTATCCATTTTGAATTGATTTTTGTACAACAAGTGCTGGCGTGGATGTGGAGAGAAAGGAACACTCCTACACTGCTGGTGGGAATGTAAACTGGTTCAGCCACTTTGGAAAGCAGTGTGGAGGACCCTCTAACTAATGAAAATGGAACTACCATTTGACCCAGCAGTCGCACTTCTGGGAATCTACCCAAAGGAGACCTCAATGTGGGTACAAAGGGACACCTGTGCTTGGATGTTTACTGCAGTAGTATTTATAATTGCAAGGACATGGAAACAACCCAAATGCCCCAGAACAGACGAATGGATGAAAAAGATGTGGTATATATATACACAATGGAGTATTACTCATCAATTAAAAATGGCAAATTTGATGAATTTATGGAAACCTGGATGTACCTAAAAGAAATCATACTAGCAGAAACGAGCCAGATAGAAAAAGACAGAAACCAATGGTTTCACTAATATATGGTCAACCAAATGAAAGTACACAACGGGAGTGTGGGGACCAACTGGAGCGGTCGGAGAGGGAAGGTGGTGGGTGACCCCCAGGGATCAAAATGATGTGAAATATATATATAAATAAATCATTTAAAAAAAAAGATGTTGGGCCCAAAGCTGCTGTGTCTGCTGAAGCACTCTGGACTGCTAGGGAGCAGAGGGAAGGCTGCTCCTTGTCCTCCCAGGCCTCCCTGCTTACAATGACCTCTGGTGAGCTGAGCCCAGCAAGAGTCAAGTGTTGCTGGAAGCAGTGGGATGCTTATTTGGCTTCCCCCTTTATCTTGCTTCATCTGTTTCCTGCTTGGGCAGCTAATTTCTACCTTGCCGTGGAGATTTTTTTTCCTTTGGCTACTATAATGGCAGATGAGAAGGGCAGTTTAATGAACTACTGTTTTCTTTTGGAGCTTATGCTTTCATTATAAGTACAATTGCAGACACACAACCTTCTGGCGCGTACATATGATTTTCCAATTAGGATAATGGATTAGAAAGTTCTTGGAAAGTGAGAGGGACAGAGCTAACCCTGGAACTCAGCTTGGGGTGCTGGCGCATGAAGGGCTTTGCCAACCGGAAGTCAACAGCTATCAAAGTGTGTCCGTAATATGCTTGTTTTAAGAGGTCTGAAAATACTCATGACCTTTGAGAAAGAGATTAAAATGACTAGGTAGAAACATGGCAGCCAGCTGGAGGGGTGTGTGAAGTGGTCTTTCAGAGTTCTGCCGTGCTGACCACATGGAAGTTCCCGGAACACTGAAGGCTGAGGCTGCACTGCTGCATTTTGGAGCTAAATAACCAAACTCAGTGTCCGGGGCGTTGATGATGGATCTGGCAACTCACTTTGCTGTGTCTGTCAGTCACTTCTTTCAGAGGGTCTAGGGTTTTGGGGCACTTCCTTTTGTTCCCTTAGGAGCAGGGTTTCTGCACCTCTGACACCTGGACCCGAGCCTGGTACTGAGGCTCTGAGTCCCCCAGGAGAGGGTCTGAGGAGCTGCGGTAACACCCCGTTAGCAACATGGTGTGTTGAGAGAAGCCAGCTTAGACTGAGCCACTCTGGATTTCCTTGTGAAACGAGCTGTCCCTGAACCCAACTCTATGCCCTGTGCTGCGCTGCATTAGAATACAAAGGTGAACAGAAAGGTAGGTGTTAAGAAGAGAGTTGTTTTCATGGGTGAGACCGAGTCCCCTTAAATTGTGCTATGTGGACCTTCTTCTGACTCTAGATTGGGCCGATAATGAGGGCCCAACTTTGTATAAAATCCGAGTTCTTTTTTTAAAAAAATTATTTATATATAAATTTCACATCTTTGTAATTCCTGGGTTCTCCCCTCCTCCCTGCCCATTCCCACCCTGTCACTCCCCCTCCCTTTGTGTCCTTCATTTTGGTTATTAGCTTGCTTTGATTTTTCTTCATGGGTTTCTATCTTTCCCATGTCCCATGTAATAGTGAAACCATTTGGTGTCTATCTTTTTTCTTTTTGACTTGTTTCTGCTAATATGATTTCTTCTAAATATATCCATGTTATTATAAAATCATCCAATTTGTTGTTTTTAATTGACGAGTAATATTCCATTGTGTATATATGCCACATTTTTTTTTCAGCCAATCATCTGTTTTGGGGCATTTAGGTTGCTTCCAAGTCCTTGCAGTTATAAATAGTGTTGCAGTAAACATCCAAGCACAGGTGTCCCTTTGTACAAGCATTGAGGTCTCCTTTGGGTAGATTCCCAAGAGAGCAATTGCTAGGTCAAATGGTAGTTCCATTTTCATTAATTTGAGAGTCTTCCACATGGTTTTCCATAGTGGTTGAACCAGTTTGCATTCCCACCAGCAGTGTAAGTTTTGATGACTTGTGAGGACAAAAGAGATAACGCGCCTGGACCCACAAGTCTGAGTTTGCAGATCAGTTATGTTGGAACCTCTTGGGAGGTGGGTGGTTTGAGTAGAGCTTGGAGAATATATTTACATAGGTAACAAGGACTGGGCTGAGGTTCCAACTGAAGTAGAGACAGGATCAACATGAGCAGGGCAGAACAGAGTTGACTTCAGAGGGAATTCAGCCTGCTTGGATGGAAGGTGAGGTAGGAGAGGGTGAGGGAATGCCAGGCTGATAACTACCTGGGTTATCTCTTTCTTGAGATGTTATCTGCTTAATGGGTTCATTGTAGTTTCAAACTAAAAGTTTCACTATCAACTTAAATATCTGGCTGCCCATTCAGGTTGTTACTAAGGATTCTGTGTGGAGAGTTTTCACAAATAGATGAGATTTTTCCTCTACTAAACAAGGAATCATTGACATCAGATTTTAAGCAGATGAATAATAGGACAGGAATAGAGTTTGAGGGCCTTCCCCCAGTGTCAGAAAACTCAGGGAATTGGGGTCTTGATAGTTGGAGGGGGTGCACTTCTCATTCAGAAGTGTGGTTAGCTTTGATTTCATGATTACCTAATTATAGTTTTCTTGCTTCCTAATATGATCAGCAGTAGTATATAATATTAAAAGAACACATTGACAGTATATTAAACAGACAAGGATCATGACAAATTTTAAGGAGAAAAAAATAGATGTTATCAGGCATCTGGAATGAATTAGTCACTGCATCTGGTCATGAAACATCAGCACTAGACCTGCCTTAGAACCCAGATAATTTTCTTTGTTTGAGGTATCCATTTAAGATAGTCTGAAGCTGACTCTTGTTTCAGTTCTGATTTTGAACGTTATACAAAGGCACAAACTATGTCTTGACTGGTAAGTTTTGAAAGACTACCTAATCTTATAAAGTGGCATTTCTTTTTTTTAAAAAATTTTTATTTTTGCATATTTTACAATATATGATTGTATAACTGCTAATCCCCGTGGGAATACCCCCCACCCCACATCTCCCCTGGTCTCTTTGCCTCCTTTCTTTTTGTTTGTCCATGTTTAGTCCTTTAGTCTTTTTTTTTTTTTTCTTGATCCATTTCCTTGTCTTTGGTGAGGGTGCGATTTCCCGGGACTTGGTAGAACGTGCTGTTTATCATTCCTGTACTGCTTTGGGAGCACCTTTGGTCTTGGTGGGTCTCATCTCCGCAGTTTGTGCCTAAAGTGGCATTTCTTATAGGAGACTAAAAATAGAGGCACTGAAAAAAAATTTTGTTTCCGTGGTCTTAGTGGTATCACTAATATTTCTGCCAAACACTTCTGAGGTTCAGCTGATGTCCAGTGGTGCCTATGAATGAGGCTGGGTGGCTGACATTTCTTGTAGGGCCCTAGTGGACCGTGGCCCTGTGATTCTGGTGTACAGATGTCTTTGCTTGTCATTTTCAGGGACTTTGATTATGTGTATAATTGATCTTCTTTGCCAGTCTCTGGTACTTTCTAATTCTTTTCTGTGGTACTTTCCAATTCGTTTTTTTTTTTTAACAGCTTTAATAATTTTCTTATTTTTTTAAAATTAAAGTTTCCATTTAACTTTCCACATGTCTTAAAGCATTACCTTTTGTTTCTTCTAGTTTAATATCTATTTCTGACATTTTTATTTCATTTTTTCCCATTTTTTCATTTTTTCTAAATTCTTTTAATTTCTTACATAGGCAAGTGGTTACTGGGATGCCTTCCCCCTCCCCCCCCCCCAACACCTCTTGTGTTCACTCAGTCTCCACTCTCATTGTTCTTTTTTGGTTTGTGTTGAGTTCATTGGCCCATTGGTCTCTTTTTCTGTGGCTGTATCCATTTGTCAGATGAAGGACTGTGTTCCTGGGAAATGGCACATTGTGCTTGATTCTTTATAGTCTTAGGTTTGTATTGGGCACCCAGTCCATGCTCATTTGGGATCTATTGATGTCTTCTAGTTGCTGGCTGCCCTCTCCAGTACGATCTCCTAGCCATTCTGCTGTCTCTGCACCCCATTTCTCTGACCTTTGTCTTTGGGGATCCTTTCCCCCAGCCATTGTCAGTGAAGAGGCTTCTTGATGAGGGCAGGCATCCGTTGATGGACCTTGCAGACCTCTCTGTCCATTTGCAGATTTGCTGTGAAGCAATACCCTAACTCTGCAGTCCTCCTCTCCCAAGGCTTGGGGAGGGCGCCATGTTTCCTTGGGTGGCAAGTTTCACGTGGGGGTTTGATTCATCAGCTTCTGGTGAAGCCAGAGATGCAGTTCTGATAGGTCTTTACTGCGGCTGTTTCTCCATTCCAGTGTGTACTATCTTTCTGAATGATCCTTGTCCTGGGTCCCAAACACGTGTATGGGCAGGCTCTTTTCTGGTCACTCATCCGTTCTATGTCACTGTGTGTCACATTTATGCTATTATTCCTCCTGAGAGTGAAACAGCAAAGGTGTCATTCCCCCCTCCTCTTCCTGGCTATTCTTGGATCATGGCTAGATCCGGTCCCAGGTGAATGCTGTGTACCCCTTACCTGCTAGCTGGATGGCAGAGGGGCCCAGTGGGTGCTGTATGGTTGCTGAGTGGGTGCTGCCAGCCAGCCTAAGCTCGCTAGCAGCTGCGGGCATCTGCTGGTCAGGGCAGACGAGAATCCCTGACATTTTCATGTCAAACACCCAAGTTCTACCATTTTGCTGCTAGGCTTTCCTAATTTTAGCTTATATTGGCTTTTCTTTTTTTATATTTCTCTATTTTATCTTTTTCTCAAATCAGGTTATTAGACTATCTTTCTGGTGGTGTTTTCATTGTCTGTAGGTATGCTATTTTGCTTCTTTCCCCCTTATAATAGCTGCATGTGACTTGATCTTGTTATTTTTATATTGTTTATTTTTGTGAAATTAGTTTTCTTGAGATTTTAGAGTTGTTTTTCTAACCTCACAGGGTTTTCTCAACTATTGTTAAACAAGGTATTTACAGAGTGTACAGAAACATGACTATTTGCGTTATGAAATATCTGGGCTCTTTTCTTGCCTCTCACTTTCATCTGGGCCATCTCTGTATTATTGCTCCTAAATTTGATTCTACTTCTAGCAGTTTCTCTGATCCTGGAATGAGAGCCCTGGGGGTCAAGTTTAAGAGTTTGTAGGAACTTGACTGCTTTAGATCTTGTAGTTCCAACCATGGGCTCATTGGTATTGGACTGGTCAGGACTGCTGTTCCCACTGCTGTTCTTCAACTGGTCTGCCAGACTTTGCAGCCAATACCTGTGAATTCTTTTGGGTTCTCTTGTTTTCTTCCATCCAATGCTTCCAATGGAAAGCATCCAATGTTTTCTTCCATCCAATTGCTTCCCTCTATTTTCTAATGAACAGGGGACAATGTTGGAAATGTCTTATGGCTGTTGGTGATTTGTCCTTACCCCCTTATATTTAAACACTTGTGGATTTTTTCCCCTCGCCTGCATATATTTAACATTTGTCATTTTATTGCAAATATTTACAGGATATATTTGTTTTGCTGTTGGGTTGCTTTTTAAATTATAGTTTGTAGAAACAAAAAGTTATTTTGAGATATTTATAGCTGTAAGTTGTGAATTGTAAAATGTAATTGTGAGATCCTACATATTTTTCATTCATTGGTTTCTCTGTGAGTTTTGGAAGATTCAAAAATAATACCTCTGCTACTACCCCCATCTGCATGGAATCTTTTCCTCATTGGTGATTTGTCAAACAATTTCCTCAAAATTGCTAGAATTCAGTTTACCTTTGCACAACAACCTAGCCTGCCCAAATAGTGAATGGTTTAAAGATAGGCATTTTCTCCCATAGTGTATAAAAGAGCTCTGGATGTACTCTAGGACAGTTTCAGTGTTATCAGGATGTGGTTGCCTTTCCCTTGCTGTGCTATCACTGGCAGCACACCATCACTTTCTGAGGTAAATGTGTGAATTATAGTCATTGCTTCTGGATTCTCAGTAGAGAAGAAGGTGAGCTGAGGAAGGGTTTGTCCTATTTTCTTAAGAAATTTTCCAGAAGTAGGTGCTTTCATATGATTGGCAAGAATTTAGTCCTGTAACTATAGGTACTTGCTAAGGAGTCATGGATATGAAATTTTTTTTAGCTGACTGTATGGCTGCCCTAAATAAAGCTGAGGTTCTTTTAATAAGTCAAAAACAGGGCAGTGTCTATTGGGATAGGCAATTCAGAAACATGCAGATTTTTCTTGTGATGTGCTTGAACACAGACTTAGAGAAAGTGAGTAAATATGTAGGAAATTCAGAGAACACTTGAGCACTTTTAATTTTAACATTTTTCTTATTAGACTTTTGCTGTTGTGCAAATAAAGACAATTTAATGTTATTAATTGAACTTTTTGTACAGATCACTGGGTGCTGATGGCATCTCAGTGCAGGTCTTAACTGTTGGCAGCCGAGGTATGGTGGGGGCATGACTCCCTTTGTACGTCAGACAGTATTCATTGATCACTGTGGTAACCATGCTTCACCCTGAGTACATCTGGTTGCAATCTCTGGATGGAGAGTTTGTTGGCTTCTTACCTTAGTCTGTTTAGACAAGTAAGCAGCCTTATAGTTTCTAAAAGACAAAACATACATACCATGGGAAAAGCGAGGGACAGGGGCCATCTTTTCCACTTTGATAGTGAAGCTGGGATGACCTTGTGGGAATTTTACAGTTCTTTGATTTACTAGCATCAAAATTTTTGACAGAATTCATGTCTGATGTTTAGCTGGAAAATTGTATTGACCTTGCTCTTATGTAAAGTATGAGACCTCATAGATGGCCTTTGCTAATTGGGATAATGAAAACACACAGTCTCTTTTTGTCATTGTGTGGGTGAGTGGTGGTTGTGGTGGTGGGGACTATTGTTGGCACTAGGAACATGATGCTACTAGGAACATGATATATGAATATATAAGGTCCTGATTGCATTTATTTCATACATATATTCAGATGTGCTATTTCTGGAACATAAGGTAATTGTGTTTTAATTTCTTAAGGACCCAATTGTATGCTTGGCCATGTTGCACCATTTCAGATCCCCACCTACAGAGCCAGTTTCTTCACATCCTTACCAACACTTCTACCAACACATGCTCTTAAACAGATTTGTTAATTAGTTTTTCTTTTTGATAGCAGCAATTCAAGTAGGCATGAAGTGTTACCTCATGATTTGGATTTAAATTTCTACCTCTATAATTTTGTATCCTTACCTTCAGGGTCTTTAAGTGGAGAATTTTTTTTTTTTTTGATAGAGGTGATTTTAAGAACGGGGAAATTTTAAGATCAGAAATGAAAGGAGCTAGACCACGAGGACAACCTGAGTTCTCCAGGATCAGGAGAAGCTAGGGAAGGACTACCCTAAGTGGAGAAATTGCAGGGCTCTTTGTGTATTGAATGGGTATTTGTTTTGGAATGTTACAGGTTTTCATATGGTCCAGGTCCTGCCACCTGGACTTAAAGAAGCCTCCTCTGCACTTCACAGGATCATTTGTATAGTCCTGTATAGAAACAGCTACTTCTCTGTACCCGTGCTGTGGTACCTTGGCTTTTGCAAAAAGAAAGTAAAGTGGAAGCACAGATGCTAAAGTAAATTTTCTTTTTATAAAATCTGTAGAAGCAGAGGAGGAAATTTTTGGCTGCTTTTTTAAATTAAAAGATGGTGTTGTCATTGTATGTGTTTCAAATTATTTACTTTTTTTTTGAAAAGTTAAAATAAAAATTTTGCTTACTTGGGAGAGAAGCTAAGCTTGGAATACTATAATTACCTATGTCAGATTTTCTCCCAACTGTGCTATAATGAATGTCCTGTTAACATTTTAGCAAGAGGCGTTTGTTAGGTCTTTCATTGGCAGCACCAAGTCAGTCCTTTGTTCAGAAATAGTCAGAAGGAATGCCTCAAGAGGAAATGAGGCATTCCATTCTTTCTTGACCAGAAAACATACCTCTAATAAAACAAGAGACCTTGATTCAATTTCTCCATTGTTTCTGATGTTCTGCTGGGGGTGTGTGCATGTGTTTGCATGTGCATGTGGGGAGTGGTGGTTCATTAACTGTGAGACTCTGGAGTTTGTTGCTAGAGGGGCTAGCCCAGCTGACCAGCCTGTCTCAGAGGACTGGAGGATGGAGGGAATGGAGTAGGGCAAGTCTCACCTTGGTGATGCTGCCCACAGGGTGGTAAAGATTTTCCCACCAGCATTTCAAATATCAAGGTACATATACTCAATTTCTGTAATAGTTTTATTGAGATATCTTTTACATACCATGAAATCCCTCCCCCTTACCTTCTAAAAGTATTGAGTATATACAAGCTGATTTTAAAATATACTTAGAATTGTGCCTCATTCCAGGGTATTTTCACTAACCCTGCCAAACCTATTCCCATTAGCAGTCACTCTCCATAACCCTCCCACTCCCCAAGTCTCTGACAACTACTAATCTTTCCATCTTTATGGACGGAAACTTAATTTTATGTAAACGAACTCATATGGAATAAGATCTTCTGTGTCTGGCTTCTTCCATTCAGTAAAATGCTTTCAAACTTTCCATGTCAGTAATAGTCCATTGCATGGTTCCACCATTTTTCACTTCTCCATTTCTCAGTTGGTGGATGTTTCACTTTAACTTGAGGCCAGTCCTCTTTCTCTGACATTCATTGCTTCTCCTGGAAGGTCCCATTATGGATCTCTCTGACCCACCCCCTTCCTTGATGTTTGATAGGACAATGACTGTGCTGAGTGGAATTTCAAGTTTTCTGAATTTTAAGACCTTAACAGAAAGGCTCCAGTTTTAGAGTATCTGAATTAGAACCACAGCGAGTTTCCATCAGCTGCAGAAAACCCAACGTTTACACGTAGCAGCATCTTTTGTTTCGAGAGGCATGTGTGCCCGGGGTGACAGTGTGACCAATGGTGATGCAAGTCAGAAACTCTAACTGGCAAGGTGGTAGGAAAGCTCTCCTTGGTTAGACTTGCTAAGTCATGACAGGGCAGTGAAAACCTGTGAGGACATCTTGTTGGGAGGGGCTGGAGTGGTTCATCCAGGGCCTCCATCAAAGTCCTCCAAGGCCAGACTTGGAGTAGGCCCAGTCCAGCCATAAGGCACTGGGCTGGTCAAGGGTGCTGAAGAGTGTGTCTTGGTTGCCATGCTCCCTTCTCTATCAGGGACCAACCAGAGTTGTCTTCTGTCCTCTGCAACCTTCTGCACCCTACCCTTTGGAATGAGAGAACAGAACAGAGCAGGGTATCACTTAATGGGAAGTGGCATCATGCCTGGGGCAGGTCAGAGTAGATAGAAAAATATTGTTTGTTCATGTACCCTTTAGTTCTCTCCCTACCTCTAAAGAACTGAGATTCTCTCCAAGTCTTCCTTTTGGCCCTCTACTAATGGGGACTATTTGAAGGCTGTCTGTGTGCCAGGCCAGCTCTACAAACACATGCTCTCAAAGTGGGACTTGAAATTTAGGGACTTATATGTTCATCTTTATCACAAAAGATAGGTGGCAGGGCAGTTTTAATGCTTGGTCATCACAAAAACCATAAGATTTTCATAAAAAAACATAAAGGTAGAAGCTTAAGTGTGGTTACAGATTTCTTTAGGATAGCTCACTTTGTGACTTGTCCCAGAGCTTTTCCAGCAACTGCCAAAGAGACATTAGTTTTCAGTAGGAATTTTAGTCACCTTCCTGGGAGAACTGAGCAATTTCTGAAAAGAACTGTTACCTAGACTGGACTCTGGAGGTGGCACTAGGACACTGGGTCCCTTAAAAGCTTCCAGGTGATGCTCATGGTGTCAACTCCCAACCACTGTGACTCACTGTGGTACTGCAGCTCAGTCTTGCTCTGTGCTCCACCTGTGCTGAGCACACTTATAGGGTCACACTTCAGCAGGAGATTACCACCTCCCTACAGAGGCAGAACCCAAGCCTCCTCAGGTTAAGTACCTATAAGTTCATGCTCCTGCCTTTAGACTGTTCCCTGAAAGTCTGGGCAGTGCTGGCTTTCATCCTAAGTCTCCCATCTCCTGGACTCTATACTGTCTCCTGTTGGGCCCTCCTGCAGGGACCAGCTCATTCAACAAACCCTCTGGAGAGCCAACCCCATGTCAGCAGATATTGCCAACCCCACATCAGCAGATATCAGGTGTTGTCTTCTTGGGGTGCTGGTGATGTACCCCATACAGGCTCTCGGGGTTGGCCTTGGTCCACCTCATCTCTTCTTTTCCTTTCTCCCCCCCCACCCGTGACTTTACATAACCTCTCCAGGTTGTTACTATCTCATCACTCTCTTGTTGTAAGTCAGATAATGCCCACCTTACAGCATTGATGGAGAGGTTATTGGGAAAAAGTGTGAAGGACATAGCCTGGCAGCTGACACAGAAAAGGACATGGGGTTGTATAAAATGTCCTCACCCTAACCCAGGTGCCTGCAGGCTTATGTATTACCATGGGCAAGGGCTAGGGTTCCATAGATCTAGCCAGGGTCTGAGAACCTACATTTTTGACAAGGCCCTCAGTTGGTGTCCTAGCCTATGTCTTCAGCTTCTGGAGTTCTCATGCATAGGACCTAATAGGTCCGAAGACATAACAGTTGGGTTAGGTATTCACTGTATCATTCCGCTATTCTCACACTGAGAACTGGCAGGCTTATTTGTCCTTGTGGTGTAGAGATTAGTGCTTCTGCTTATATCTACAACTTTTCCCATATTTTAGATTCTGATCACTAGAGGACGTATACAGATCAATTATATTCAGATTTTGTTATAGAACTAATGGACTCATGCATGATAATACATCTAATACTCCATTTCATTTTTGGTTGTTGTGAAGTTATTACTAATCATTTTTCATTTACGAAACATCAGCTTCCATCAAGTAGAATGAGAAATAGAGATAGTTGCAAGACCAGGGTTTAAATCCTGCCTGAATGAATGAAAAAGATACAATGTTGATGTATATACACAATGGAATATTACTCATCAATTAAAAATGACAAATTTGATGAATTTGAGACAACATGAATGGACCTAGAAGGAATCATATTAGCACAAGCAAGTCAGAAAGAAAGACACCAAATGGTTTCAGAATATATGGGATACAGGAAAAATAAGCGAAAGTCCAGGAGGAAAAATCAAAACAAGCTAACAACCAAACTAAAGTTGGTTTAGTTGGGGGGTGGGAGGGAGTGATCGGGGAGGGTAGGCGGTGGATGATCCTTGGGGAATACAAAGATGAAATATATCTACATCTATATATCTATATAATATTTAATAATAAAAATTATTTCTGAAATAAGTAAAGCCTGCCTCTGACAAGGATAGCCACTCTTCTTGACTTCTCTAGTCCTCTATTTGTGCATCTGTGCAACAGGGTTGTTTGATGAAAAATGATTAAACGACAGATTCCACCACTTAGTCTAGTAATATTTTAAGTAAAACAAGTTTTACTTTGTAGAAGGATCTAGCTCAAAAAAAAATCATGTTTTAAGCTCTGGAGAACTTTCTCCTTGTACTCTTTGCTTTGGTAGGGGTGGCAGTGAGGCAGAGGTTGTGCTGAGAGCCAAATTGATAGGCATGAACTACTTGCAGAATACAACTTACATTTTAAAATTACAATTACTTTCACCTGTGCTATTTGATGGACGTGCGACATCTTAATGGGTAAAGGGTTTCTTGAATATGTAAAATGCAAGTGAAAGGAAAATCAAAGGACAAAGAGGACTAAAGCTGAGAACCAATGTTGATGTAGAACTCAGGCAATAAAGAAGACATCTTTATAAGGTTCCCAGGCAGCCAGCTGTAAGGACATTTTTATGACTGTGAATGTGTCAAAATATGGAACAGATGTGCCGCTTGTCCACATGGAGGAATAACTCTTGTTTGTGGCTGTAAGGTTCATGTATGCTGGGAATTGCATAATAATTTTCCTTTTTCTCCCTCTTTTATGGTTAAATGAAGCGAGACTCTGTTTCTATTTAACTCCATGTCAAGTATGTCAAGTTTGTCTGTGGGTTCCAGAAGTTGACTCAGCTGTATGGGATCTGGGGCCAGCATTGCTAAGCACCTAGTAGGTTCTTAATAGTAGTCAGGTGGTAAAGTGGTTTGGACTTAGATCTGCTCAGGCTCTGACCTTGTCTGCTCTTAAAGGCAAGATGGTGCTTGCAGATGCTTCGAGAGCATTGGGAAATGCTGCTGGCCTTGACAGATGCCCTTAGCAGGGGTTGCTGTGTGTGTCAGTCAACAGGCACTGCCATTGCATATGGACTTGCTGAAATGTGCTTGCCACAGGGACACCAGCTTGGCTCTCTGAGCTGAACAGCCTGTAATCCCACCGGTCTTTCTGACTTATTTTATTACACTCATGTGTTTGAGTGTGAGATTTCTACCTTCATTAGAGCTGCCTTTCGCCGTTGCTGTGTGTGCTAGGAAATACAGCCTTGGGGATGTGTGGGGATGAGGCAGCATGCTCAGCCAGCCTTCTGGCAGAGGACTGGGAGCTGGTGGTGGCAAAGAGAAAGACAGATGCCTTTTACACGTGATATTTACAGGATATGCATTTGAATTAGACTGTTCTTTTTCATCAACTGTCTCCTTCAGTTGCTCAGTAATTCTCAACTAGGAGTAAATGAATTTGATCTGATTTTCTTTGACCTGAGTTCCCCTTTGGGAGGGGAGCTCTTGATTTTGGAGAATCTAGGGATTTTGGAGTTAGTGATGCATAATCTGGCTGGCAGTTCTGGAGGCAGAGCAGCCTAAGCACTGGGGCTGGGAAAGAGGAGGGTTTCAACAGAGGCTGTATCAATGGTTGGTCTCACAGGGGTGCTCACTGGAGTCACTCCAGGTGGGTTCTCTGGTGGGTCACATCACCTACCCACCCACCCACCTACCTACCTATTTACTCTGTGCACATGCTCCTGTGCCTGTTGAAGGATGAGGTCATGTATGAGTCCAGGGATTTGCCCTGGGGCAATTGAAAAGCATTAAAAGCACCATCTGGCTGGGTCATACAGTGATAAGCACCTGCTTGCCATCCTCTACTTTCCTTCCCCCCCCCCCCCCCCCCCCC
>PVHY01026476.1:0-17212 GCA_004024945.1 Uropsilus gracilis
GGACTCGAACCGCGATCCCTGGCCCCGGCCACTTCATAGGCTGAAGCTTACAAGCACGAGCCACCATGCCCGGCCTAGGGTCTTGTTTCTTGCTGTTTGCTTAGAATGCTCTTCTCCCAAGGTTATCCAAATGACTTATTACTTCTTCACATCACTCTTCAAATATTTTAATCACTGAGACCTCCTCATATTACTATCTATATAGCATAACACTTCCTATCTTCAGACTTTGTCCTCATGACAGATTTATTCCTGTTAGCATTGTTATTTACATTTTAATTTATCGTCATCCTCAACACTTTCCATATTGTATAGCTCCTCAAATGTAAATGCCAGGAGAGCAAAGACTTTATCTGCTTTGCTTACTATTACTAGCACATACAGGATCTTCTTTCTCCCTTCAAATTTTATTAATTTTTTAGTTGTTTCTGTATCTATATTATGCATCACTCACCTTCCACCAAGCTCTGGTGTCCATGTATCCTGTCTCCTTCCTTTCCCAATCTCCTCCTCACTTATTTCCTCTGGTAATTAATATATTTTTCATGGAGTCTGAGTTTTTTAAATTTAATTTTCTTTACTGATTTTATATATATGTGTGTGTATATATATATATATATATATATTCTTACATCATTGCATACCCCAGTTCAACATATCTGCCATTATCTCTGTGAGTCTGAGAGTTATTTTTAACTATCCTTTACTACTTTGTGTTCTTTGGTTATTTATATCCCACATATAAGTGAAACCATCCAATATCTGGCCTCCACTTTCTGACTTAATTTCACTTAGCATGATCACCTCAAGATCTGTGGATTTTGTTTTGAAAAGCACTATTTTATCTTTTTTAATGGTAGAGTAGTATTCCATGGGGTGTATATTCTGCAGTTTCTTTATCTAGTTGTCTGTTGTTGAGAACTTAGGTTGGTTCCATGACCTGACTATTGTGAATAATGCTATGAACCTAGGAATCCATAATCTTTTCATATGAATGTTTTCATATTCTTTTTTTTTCTTAAGGTTTTAAAGTTGCTTTTATATTCCTTGGGTAAATACCTAGAAGTGTATTATGGGGTCATAATGATATTTCCAATTTTATTTTATATGAGGTCTCTCCATAACATTTTCCATAGAAACTGTATCAAATTATATTCCCATCAATAGGGAATGAATATTCCTTTTTCCAGATAAATGTTCCCCAACATTTATAGTTTCCATTCTTTTTTATATAGATTATTCTTACAAGGGTGAGGAGATATATCATTATGGTTTTGAAGTCAGGTAATGAAACTAGCAAAGCAGTGCACTTAGCTAAGCTTACAAAGGAGCAGCTGGCCCTCTAAGTCTAGCCACTCATCAGGTTTATCCCAACCCGTGTGAGCAGTAGCAAGACCTAACTATCTAAAAAGAGGCAAAAACAGATTTATTCACTTCTAAAATGATAAAATAGACAAAAGCCACTTAGGGTATGAAATTGGGTCAAAATGGGCAGAAACCTCTAACCAACAGGCCACTTTTAAAATGCTGCTTCTGCCAGTCTAGGTTCCCTCAGGTTCGTATCACCCATGCATAGCAGTTGCCAGAAAAATGCAATTTAACAACAGGGTTTTATTTTATTTACAGAGAAATCCAACAGGGATAATGAAAAGTTCTCAAAGCCACAAATGGCCATTTATCTTAACCTAATCACCATTTAGTCCAAAAGTCCCAAACACATGTCCATGATGGTGCCCTTTTGCTCCTCCAACCTGAGAGGTAGGCACTTCTGCAAAATCCAGTCTTTCTCCAGTGTCATCTCTTTGCTTCTTCTCCAGCATGCTGCGCTGCTCCGCTTCTCCAAGGCTCTTCAAACTGCTTCAACAAAATGCTGATCCCAAATCAGCTTTCCAAATATGCCACCTTGTTGCAGCCCTATGCACTTTCTTTACGTGGCCTGCCTTCAGTGGTGTCTGGCCACACTTACCAGGCCTGCCCTCAGCTGCCCCTGGTCACCCCTGGTGTGCTGTTCTGGCATCCAACTCCACACCAGCTACTTCTCTGCTGGCCACTCTCCCACCATGGCTCCTTGCCGCCACCGGCTCACTCTTTCAGGGGGCTTCCCCTGGCCAGGCCACGGTGGGCCTGCTCTCTCAGTTAGCCGTTCTCATCTCTTCCTCTTTTTTTTTCTCCTCTTCTCACTCCTCCCTTTTTATATGCCCTCTCTTCCTGTTTCCCATTTTCTCTCTTGCACAGGGTCTTTCTCACACTCCACCCACCAGGGTATTTTGGTGCCAATACAATTTTTAACTGCGTCACTACCCTGTATCAGGTACAAGAAACCCCTTTATCTTCCTACACAATTCAGTTTCTAGTTTAGAAAAATCTACATGTGGATCCTTCAGCCATGTGTGTTCACAAAAAGGCAGCTGTCCCCCCTTCAAGTCAAATGAAACAACCAAGATGGCACAGTGGAACCTCCTCCAAAGGCACAGCTCTTCACTTGAAGCCAGAAGAAGCAGCCAAAGTGGCATCATCAATCCTTCAAAAGTGGGAGATTCAAATCCATTGAACAAACCAAGAAGGTGTCATCAATCCTCCTCCAAAGGCACAATTCCAACATTCGTTTTGCTTCAACTCTAAAGTGACCCAAAACCACCATGACTCACTTGAAACAACAGCAGCAGCAGCCACTATAGTCATCTCACAATGAAAGCAGCAACACTCCAAGTTCTCTTCATGTCTCCAGACAGTTCCGAAGCTTCACAATTTCTAAGTTAAAGCAAATTTTCAAGTACCAAATTTCCAAGTCAGCTTATACAGGTCACAAGTTTCTCCAACATGCTTCTCCAGGCTCTTCACCAGTCCAGGCTTAGAATGGAAGCCCACAGCATGGCTTTCTTTCCTGCCCTGCTGCAGCGGCAGCTCTGAGGCCTCTAGTGTCCTTGCTGTTCCTCTGCTCTATCCCTTCTCCAGCTTTCTCTCTCTGTTTCTCTCAGCTGCCCTCATTCTTAAATCCTCCCTCTGTTCCTCTCCTGAGAAGGTTTGGTTTCCCTTTCCCAAGTCTCTACCCACCAGGGCACAATGGCTGCTATCTTAATGCAACATTACCATTCTGGGGCCATGGCCCCCCAATTTCACTATAGCACCCCTATCAGATCAGTTTTTATTTATATTTCTCCTATAATAATTAATGGTGAGCATTTTTTTCATGTGTATGTAGGCCATCTGAATGTGTTCTTTGGACAAGTGTCAGTTTAGTTCTTTTGCCAATACTTTGGGTGGACTTTTTGGTAAATGTTTCTTAAACAAATTAACACCTCTTTTACGACTGAATTTCCTCTCCCCTTGTGGTCCCTGTAATGCATTTTCTGACTGATTTTATTTACGTTGTTCACTTTTGTTTTTCTGTATGCTTAGAATAAGCACGTTTTTGCAACACTATCACCATATTGTTTACTTATTAAATTTTTTTCTTCTCTTTTAGTCTTCAGATAGGACCAATCCAGTAGATAAGCATGTTGAGGTCCTGATCAATAATCGTGGATTGTCTCACGAGCCAATTGCTCCTCAGCTGTTTGGGGCTGCTGGAAAAGAGCACATGGAAAAATACGGTATCTTAATAAAACTTTAAGATTTATTAATATTATATACACATGTTAAGAAACAATAGGTATTTTTTAAAGAATTGTGGAGGATACCACAGTGTAAAATATTTTTTTCAATTAAGTAGAAGAAATAGTTGTGGACAATTTAGTTGTGAAAAGGTATTCATCAGAAGCAGTAGTGAGGGACTTAGGAATGTGGCTGGGACATAGAGCTTGGTCTTGTCAGGAGCTGGGGCTGAGCCATGGTCATGGAGTGCTCTCTTTTGGGCTAGTTTGGTACAGCTCCACAGTGATGTTGGATATGCTTACCTCCTGGGCATCACTCTTGTCTAAGCCCTGAGCCTTGTTATTCCTAGTGAAGATAAATTGGAAGACTAAAGGGCGTAAATCTATTCTCCTTTAAAGAGTTTCTGAAAACCCCTGTGGAAAGAGGACATGACCAACAACATTAATCTATTCAAAGGAGGCTACAATGTATACCCTGGAGTACCTCAAGTAGAACACCCCCCCCCCCCCAGCCTCTCAAACTACGGACTGTGGCCTGAAAAAAAATCAGCAACTATTTTTTAAAAAAGACCTCAGGCGGGGTTGGCTGCCTCCTAGATGAGGATGAGAATGGGGACAAGGAGGACAAGTGGAACAGGTTCTGTCATTGGCAGTGTAACAGTTTCACTCCTCCAAAGTGTGGCATCATCCTGTAGTACATACAACTCCTCCTCCAGCCTATTTAGAGCAGGTGGAGCCTGAGTCTACCCCTCAGACACTGAGTGGGCTACAACTCATGTGACTTTCTAGCAGGCAGCCCTGGGGAGAAACTTTATAGACCATAAAGAGCCTCTGAAAAACTGGCACCTCCAAACATTGCAGGTAAATTATGAAGCACTGAAAGATGAAAATTTTAAGCTAAGAAGAAAACTGATTGAGGTTCAGCACTCCTAAGAGACTTAAACAGAAATGGTGAGCATACTTGATCAAAAACTGGAAACAAGAATGAGAAAGGAATCAAGATACTATTAGGACTTGGAATTGGTATGCAGCAAAAGGAATAGAACTTGAAATTGATTGTATGGCAGATGAACTGGATGAATAAACTGTAAAGGCAGAAAAGCACATCATGAAACTGAAACTGGATATAAACTTGCTCTGGGCACAGATCTCTTCAAGCACAGTATGAAGCCCTGTGATTAGTCAGGGCACCAGCCTAGTGGTGGTAAAACCTGTTGTGGCCCTGCAGAACCTCTGCATTGTCTTGAATAGTGTGTATTCCATAAAACAACTGCTCCCTGAAGCTAAAACATTGAGTCCTATTGCTGAAATCCTTAAATCTATACATAGAATTTCTGAAATTAAAGATGAGTAGGAGGGAAAATCCTGCGCCATCAGATGTTTCTAGTTCTAAACTCTAATTTACTTTCTGAAATCTCTCCTTACTGAGATTTAGCAATGCAATTGTCTTTTTTTTTTTTTTTTTTTTTTGAGACTAGCTTTGTTGCCCAGGGTAGTCCTGATCCAGGTATCAGATCTGAGGGGATGCAGATGATTCCCTGCTGTGCGCCATTTGCAAACCAAGAAAGTCATTGCAAACAAACAAACAAACAAACAAACAAACACCTCTCTGTTAACCAGTTCCCAGAAAACTAGGAACTGATTTACTACAATAACCTTCTAAGACTGCAGTGGCTCTGCTGACTTCCCTAAATCAAAGATAGTAACCACCTGCCTACACTCCCCATTTCCTCACTTATTCTTAAGCTTTAAAATGTTAATTGTCTCTCAGGTTTGTGTTTGTCTTCTTTAAAATTCAACAAACCCTGTGTCCCTATAAATACTCCTTCCTTTAGTTAATAAAGTTGCCTCATTGTCAGTATCTCCATTTAGCCACCGGCTGTGCTAAGTAAATCTCTTCTCATAAATTCATTTCTTTTACCTTGTATCTGGCGGCCAACAATTCCCAACCTCAGCTTCCCGGGTAACTGGGATTACAGGTGCACGCCACATGCCCAGTGGTTTTTTTGAGACTAGGTCTCACTATGTTGCCTGAGGTGGGTCAAACTACTCCTAGCCTCCGCCTCTCTTCTTAGGCTGGGAGTAAAGGCACGTGCCATTGAACTGACCCTGCAATTATCTTTAAATACTCAGTCTTTACCCTACTAAAAATATTTATATGAAATTCAAGCTTCATGACCTAACACAGTATCATTATGCAGTGGATTGAGGAGTGGGTCCCCCAGGGAAGAATACCTGTGGCTTCTGTGCAGTTCTTTTTGGTGAACTTACTGCTGTTTTCAGCTCTAAGGCTCTATTGAAAGACACCTTTGTAAAAGCTATTGATTTTTTAAAGTTACAAAGCTTGAAATAAGCAGGTTTGTAATAAATGTTTTCCATTGTCACCAGAATATTAATTGTAAAATAAGTCCAGTTGATCCTTCTTGACTTCATAAATAGGAAAAAACATTGAATGTGTCTGATTGAAATGTTGGCCTTGAGCTGGTACACATGGCCTTGTCCTGGCTTGGTGCCCCTTCTGGTTCATGCCTGTCCCTGTTCTTTCGTGGAGGTGATATGGTTGGTGCTCTGAGAGGTAGGCACTACTGTTACCCATAGAGACCAAAGTGGACATGGGCACCTGTGGTGTGAAGCCCTATGAACTCATTTCTTTATGGCCTTTAGATTTGAAAAAGTGCTTTTGGCTGAAGGTCTATTTTTTATGATATAATATTTTTTATTAACATATATATGTATAGTTATTGAGGTAACATTGGTTTACAATACTGTGTATGTCTTAGAGAAATAACTTCACACCATTTCAGATGTAAACTTACTATCCCCACCATCAAAATACCTATATCCTTTACCGTAGATTACTACGCCTCCTTTCCCCTTAAACTTCCCCCTCCCCTCTAGTAACCTCAATTATATAGTCATATTTTTAGGTTTAATTTTATCAGTTCTTTTGTTTCAATTGTAAGTTTTGTGTCTCTTTATTCCACACATGCTTGAAATTATCCTTGTTTTTCTCCTTCTGACTTCTTTTACTTGGCTTACTTGACTACAGTAAAGGTTCTGAATGTCTTAGTGTAAAGAAATCGGTTTAACTTTGTTTAACCCAATATCATCTAAACATAATTGACAGAAGAACTCATTTTCAGTAACACTAAACCCTCCCAAACAAGGAAAAAACCCAAACCTTCATGATATCGTATCTTTATCTTGTCCCAAAAGATGTCCTAAATTTTTAATCTTGCAAATACTGTGTTCACATGATCTCTGAATCAGTCCAATCAAAAAAGTATTAATTTGATGTAGCTTCTTACATAGATTGCTTTCTGATCATTACTCTCATTGGGGTGAGATCACCATTGTGGAATCTACTCGCTTCACTTTTTATTGGAATTGAGATCGCCATTGTGGAGTCTACTCACTTCACTTTTTATTGGAATTGAGATAAGATTTTCTCAAATATTTGTATGTCATTTCTGCTCTGAAGATCATCCTCCCTGACAAAGATGATAGAGATAAAACAGAAATGGGGAAGTTCCTCCTAGATCATGCTCAGTTAACAGACATTATAAGTTCCTATCAATGGACATTTTTCTTCCATTGCCTTTCTAGTTCCAAAGGAGAATTCAAAGTTATTTTTAATATAGTAAAAAAAAAAAAAGTTTTTGTAAATTTCATTTTATTAATGTGCTTGCTTTTGCCTTAACATTATCCTTTAAACTTTCTATTACAGAATTTAAAAAACACACTTAATTCTTGCTAGACCAGAACTCTTCAAAAGACCCTTCTGTCTTATCAAAAGGGAAGAGAACAATTCCTGAAGGGGTATGAATTGTAAAATTCACCTAGTACAGTGGCATGGAATGTTTCAGCAGGTTCTCTGAGAATACTGGCAGTGCTTTCTTGTCTTAAAACCATTGGTGTCCCAGACTATATTTTTTGTGTTTGATATGGAACCAAAGTTATACTAGATAGAATAGGCTAGTTTGAACTATTTTCATATCATATTCTTACTAGTTAATTCAATTCATTACGTATACACCAGTTTAATTATAAGGAAATATTGTGTGAGGGATAAATGTTGAAGTTTTCAAATGCTGATCTCTGTAATCAGGAAAAATGTTATGATCACAATATTTGTTGTTAAACATTAGAAAGAACACCCACTAACAAATGTTTACTTTCTCTATAGGAACAAAACCTGAACACTTTGCAAAAATTGGATGGAAAAATCATAAACATTCCGTTAATAACCCGTAAGTATTTCTGAAATATGAAATAGTAAAAAACTGGAATATGTGCAACTTTACACTTGAAAAGTGAATGTGAGACCTCAAAGATGTGAACTGTTTTTTGGTTTTTTTCCTATAAAAGCTTGGGTTAAAGTTGGCCAGGCATGGTGGTGCATGCCTGTAAGCGGCAGCCTAGGAAGCTACGGCTGGGGTCAGGGATTGTGGTTCGAGTCCCACTGGGGGCATGTAGTGAGACCTACTTCCAAAAAATATAGCTGGGCTTGGTGGTGTGTGCCTGTAATCCCAGCTACCTGGGAAGCTGAGGCTGGGGATTGCTTGAGTCCGTGGTACCCTGGGCAACATGAGCCTGCGGTTCCATGGGCAAAAATAGCAAGACCTAGTCTCAAAAAAAAAAAAAAGCTTGTACTAAATTAAACTTTTTCTCTTTTTTTTATCTTTTCTATCTTTTTACTTTGGTGTGTTTCTGTCACTAACCACCCAAAGTTAATGCAGATACCATGAATTAAGGGTTTAGCCCTTCACAGCACTGCTCTTACTTCAGATGCCAGCAGCAAGTAGTGTCCAGGCTATCTGCATTTCTGATCAACTGTCAGTTTGGGGATTCATGTGAATCGCTTAGTTTTGATAGATCTTTAGAATGACTTGCAGAATTCAGGAAAGTTTTCTACTTACAACTGCAGTGTTCTTCTAAAGGATTCAACTCTGGACACATAAGAGCAGATCTAGTAGGGTTTTGACTGCAGTACTTCCTTCCACTCCTTCTCCCCAAAGCATGTTACCTTCTTTAACATATCAAGGTAACCACCAACCAGGAAGCTTCATCAGGCCTCAGTGTCCAGTTTTGATCGAAGCATTGTGATATAGGCATGTCTGATTAAATCATTGGCCACAGTGTTGAACACAATCACTAGCCTCCTCTTCTCTCCAAGTAGCAAGCTAGCTCAGAAGTCCTAACCCTTACTCACCCTATATTCACACAGTTGGTGACCATCTCTGCCTCCCACTTTCCTCTCCCCACAGGAGTCCACCAGGAGTCAACTTAGTAGCATAGCAAAGACACTCCCATTACAGGAAATTCCAAGGGTTTTATAAACTCCATGCCAGAATCCCAAAACAAAGATTAGACAATTATTCTTATTCCATGATGCATTATGTGTGGTATTTTGGAGTTAAGATGTTTGTAAAAAGAAAAAAAAAAAAGATCAGTTTAATGACACTTATTTACTGGAGGTAGAAATTGTTCATAAAAGTGTGTCTTTTGGTTGTGGGAAGAATATTTACATTTACTTATTTTGTTTTTAGATATTCCCAGTTCCAAAAGGAATACAGTTTAGATGAAGTGATCTCATCTCGAAAAGTTGTTGATTTTTTGACTGTCTTACAATGTTGGTAAGAAAAACACATTTTAATATTTAGTAGAAATATCTGGATGTATAAGATCTGTATCTTCTCTGCCAATGTAGTCCTCACCCTGGACTGAGTACTTTTATTTCTTATTTCTGCTTAAGACAGACTCTTCTGAGCCAGGTACAGTGTCATGTGCCTGTAAGCACCAGCCTATGGAGCGCAGCTGGGACTGGAGATCGCGGTTCAAGTCCCTCCCCCAGACAACATAGCAAGATCTAGTTCCAAAAAAATAGCTGGGCGTGGTGGCATGTGCCTGTAATCCCAGCTACCTGGAAAGCTGAGACTGGGGATTGCTTGAGTCTGTGGTACCCTGGGAAACATGAGCCTGTGGTCCCATGGGCAAAAATAGTGAGAGCTAGTCTCAAAAAGAAAGAAGACTCTTCTCTTGGAAAAGTATGTGTTGTACTTCCTTTTCTTATGAGGTCTGCCTGTTTTGTTTTAATTGCATTTATTCATTTATATGTGGCTTAGGAGACCAGTGGAGTCCAGAGATTTTTCTCTTAAGAGTTTAGTTTTTTCTACTCTAAGGGAATTTTACTCTTTTACTGTAGTTGTAAGAGTAAACAAAACAAGGGAAAAGTCATATTCTAATTATGATAATAGTTGCATTTTGAAAATTGACTGGCAATGGTCTGTACATTTATAAAGTCTAGCTAAACGCACAGAAGGCTTCTTCTGTTTGCAACCTTTTACAACTCACTTTAAGGAAAGGCACCTATTTTTTTTTGAGAGTAGGTGTCGCTATTTTTGCCTGTGGAACCACAGGCTCACGTTGCCTGGGGTACCACAGACTCAAGCAATCCCCAGCCTCAACTTCCCAGATAGCTGGGATTACAGGAGTGCGCCACCACGCCCAGCTATTTTTTTGGGACTAGGTCTCTCTATGTGCCCCTGGCCCCGGCTGCGGCTTCCTAGGCTGCCACTTACAAGCATGTGCCACCATGCCCAGCCTGGAAAACACCTATTTTGAGGAACTCTCAAGAGTCTAACCAAATCATGAACTTTCTGGCATTCCCTATTCTCTCCTTTCCTAGTTCCCAAAAGGATTCAAGACTGAGGTTTTTTCGGTTTTGATAGGAAATCCTGGGATTGGGCTGCCTGTTGCTGTCAAAACCAATGAGCAGAGACAGGAATTGAATCTATAAGGTGTGCTTTATTGTCATAAAGGCAGTGATCTGAGAGAACAGTGGATATGTTACCCCCCCAAAAAACAATATCAGAATCAGTACTAATTAGGCCTACAGTAGAAATAACTTGGACTCTTCAGAAGTTACTAGAAGATGCCGTATGCATCTGCAGAGATCAATTTGGGAGTCTTTGAAGAAAGAACTTTTTTGGTGGGGGACTTTTACTTTGAGATCAAACAATGCCTGACAGAATTTATGTTTTTGATAGAAGATCAGTCCTCAAATGATAAGTATTTGCAATTTTTAACTGTAGGTATACTAAAGAGGAAGTGTGCTGAGTCTATTTTCCAGAAAAAAATCTCTTCCTCTGAAATCCTAGGATTGATGTGTACAGGTGTGAATAGCTATTTTTACTTCCTCTTAGTCCCACATCAGATGGTGCTGCAGCGGCGATTTTGGCTAGTGAAGCATTTGTTCAGAAGTATGGCCTGCAACGCAAAGCTGTGGAAATTTTGGCACAAGAGATGGTGACTGATTTGCCAAGTTCATTTAAAGAAAACAGCCTTATTAAAGCGGTATGTCCTGAGAATTCATTCTATTAATAAATCAAGGGATTTCTCTTTAAAATTTCAAAGTGACATCATATTTTCTTCAGGTCTAAATATAATTTACTTGAAAAAAACATTCTAGAAAATTTTATTTTGTAACCCATCCTAAAAATCATTTAAGGAAAAATACTTGATGAGGACATATGCTATTTATGATAGAGGAAGGCATATAACTCTAACTAGATATATTATTATTTTTATTTTAAGTTAACTAACCATGCCAAGAACTCTAATTTTACAAAGATGTTTTCAGGGGACTTTCTTGGCTATTTGTACTTAAAAAAAATCCCAATTGAAGTTTGAAACAAAATGGAGGAAATAAGATGAAAATTCAGACCTAAAGTTAGTTGAATGTTTGTGTGTGTGTATATATATATATATATATATACACATATATATGCACACACACATACATCTATTAAAAATATGTACATATACAGTGTACATATACAAGAATACATAAACAGTCATGGTAAATTACAGTTTACAACATCAATTTACAGCCAATACTTTGATTTTGAAAATATATTTCCTGTAACTAGAAGATCACAAAGCTAGGATGTAGCAGAGAAGAAGCTTAACTCAAGTTTTTGAATTACATTCATTTTCCATTACACTACAGTTATATTCCATAGAGAATAATTGAGTTTATTGTTGAGACCAAAGATGTATTAAGAGTATGAATTTTAGAAAAATGATTTACATTCATTTAAAAAAATTAAAAAGATCTCCAACTAAAAATGAGTAGTAACAACTACAGAAACATACCTGGTGGAATAATACAATATTGTCAAAAACATTGTGTTCCTTTCAACTTTGATCCCTGCTCTTCTGAGTATAAATTTCTTTGATCAAGATTCTTTTACAAATAGATATGGCCCAAGGAATTGTAAGTCCTTTTTATCTTATTTAAAAATCTGTATAAAGATTATAGTACAAAATTTAATATGTATTTTCTCTGTCCTGTGTATATATATTACATATATATAATCTGTAATATATAATCAACTAAGATGTCAACATATGTGGTCAGTTCTCTGCTGTTTTGTTATACATATTAATCTCTTACAGTCCTTCAATGAAAGTCTCAGTTTTGATGCCCTTAATTTATTTATATATGGTTTTGGTTTTAGGTTGGATATGATATGAGTAAAGAAGCTGCCAGGAAGTGCTATATGAAATCTGGCTTAAAACCAACTGATATTGATGTAATAGAACTTCATGATTGCTTTTCCTCCAATGAACTCATTACTTATGAAGCACTGGGTCTCTGTCCAGAAGGTAGTATCTTACATAAGATGCAAATGAACTTTGTAAATTTCACTTTTTTTTATCACTACCAGCCTTTTCCAGAGCACCATCACATCTCATTTACATTATTATAGTATTCTCCTTATTGGTCCCCCAGCTAATGCCTTGTCTCCTTTCATTCTGTTATTTATACTAAAGCTTCAATGATTCTGTGAAAAGAATACAGCAGGTCAGTGTCTTTCCTTTGTTCATCTCACTGTGACCTATCCTCTTTACACCTTACTCCCATCTCTCTCACCTCTCCTCCAGCTCTTATATTTCTGTAGTTATATTGCCCTTCATCATCAGGTGTTCTAAGCTTGCTCCTGGCTCAGAATCTTTGCTGCCTATAGCCAGCCATATGATTGGCTTCCTTACTCCCTTCAGGTCTTTGACCAAGTGTCATCTTTTCAGTGGCATCTCCAATCACTGTGAAAAATAATTTCCTCACTCCTCTCTTCCTTATCCTAACACTTTCTATATTCTTGCCTACTTTTTTCAGTTATGCTTATTACTTCTCTAAATAATTACATATTTTAGTTATCTTACATATTGTCTCTTACTCATGCCTCTTTCCACAATAACTTAGGAGAGCAGAAATTTTTGTGTATTTTACTCATTATTGTATCCTTAAGTTTCCAGAGCAGAGGACATAGCATGCATAATTATTGTTTTACAAGTGTATACATTTACTTTCCTATCTGTGGTATGTTAGAGCAGTTATTTTAATGCAATCACAGTATTTATCAATTTTGTAAGCAATAATAGTAGGTAGAATAATAAAATAACTATTATTACTGATGCCTTGTATTAGCTTCTGTTAGAAACACACCAACAAAAATATAATAATGAAGAAAAAAGAGCTGGGCATGGTGGCATGCACCTGTAATCCCAGCTACCTGGGAAGCTGAGACTGGGGATTGCTTGAGTGTGTGGTACCCCGGGCAAATGGGGGGGGGAGGAGAGAGGGGGAGAGGGAGAGAGAGGGGAGAGGGAGAGAGACAGAGAATCTTAGTGGAGGGTTCAATTTATAACCTAGGTTTATACTATTAAATATAGATTTGAATTTTTAAAGGTGATATAATTATTTTAGTGCTAATATTACAAACATTTCAATTATTTTTGTTCTCTGATCTCTTATATTTGTAGCAATTTTGGAAGCCTGAGAACTCTTAGAAGCTAGTAGAAACTTTGCTTTATGCAGGAAACATTCTGAAAATATAAGCCTTTATTACTCAGTATTTGTACCTAAATTTTGGAAGTGCTAATATCAATTTAATGTTTTATTTGTGCCGTTACAAATGTTCCAAGAAATTCTTGAAATTTCTTGAAGTTTTTAAAAGCCTGTATAACTTGTTCCAATGTTATTTTTAATATTTGTGGATATTATTTTTTCTTCTATAGGACAAGGTGGAAAATTGGTTGATAGAGGAGACAATACTTATGGAGGAAAGTGGGTCATAAATCCTAGTGGTGGATTGATTTCAAAGGGACATCCACTGGGAGCTACAGGTAATAAATGCTACATATGGATTTTGTTATAAATTCCTGGTATAAATGTGAGTGATTAGTTACTGAATGAAACATTGTATTCTCTGTACTTCGGTAGGTAGTGCTTTGTTTAGTTGAGGTATATTTTATTTTCCTTATGTACAGTACACTTCAGTAACCTTGATTGATAAACATTTAATAATTAAATCCAATAATATGTATTTCTAACAGTTTGTTTATTTAAGTGGTATGCTACTTAACAAGATATTTCCAAATACAGATCTTGCTAGACAAGAATCATTTAAAATCAGCATTTTTTATATAGTTGAATGTTTTTGACATTTTATCTTCATAGAACTGAATTAGAAGTTATAAAATAACAGTTTTACTTATGGATCTACTGGTGATTGGCCATGTTAGACTTTTGATTAATTATCAATTAGTTAATTAATCCTTCTTAGTTGTAAAATGAAGAAATTGTACAAAGAAGTTTTTAAAATAACTTTATTAAAATTTTGTGATTTCATTTTTAATAGATGAGTTCTGTATCTTCCCATGTTGTCGTATAGATTAAATTTTATAAATTCTCAAGTTCTAAGATAGACATTATCATTAATAATTTCATTACAAAAATAATTTCATTACAGCAGTTACCTTTGTTTTACTTTATCACCAAATTTAATACACTTATGATCTAGTACAGAAAAATTTATTACAGAGAGTAAGAGAGACATAGATTATGTACATAGGTAGTTGCAGTATAATGTGAAACCTTACTGTTTGTTTTCTGTCTTATTTGTTCTTTGGGTCTTTTTTCCATGTTCTCATTTTGTTAATTGGGTATTCTTCAGTATTTTATTTCTTTCTCTTTGAATTTTTTTTTCTTTAGTGGTTGCTCTAAGATTTGCAACATGAATCTTTAGTTTACCAGGCAAATAATAACCTTCAAATGTTATATACCACTTCACATACAATGTGAAATATTTTTACAACAGTATATTTCATTATCTCCTTTCCTTTTTGTGTTAGGATGCACATACTACTAAGTATGTTATAAAACCCTCAAAATAAATAAAAAACCCACAAAATGCTATTAGTAAAATGCTCTAAACAATCTAATAAAGAAATCTAAAAATGAGGAGAATTTTACAATGACTTCATTGGGAGGGGCAAAATAACAACATCTGAAAATACTCTTTATAAAAATACCAAGAATGGTGGAAATTTTTTTCAGGACTTTAAAAACTAATCAAAGACTTACAGCTATTTGGGGGAACTTTTATTAACAACAAACAAATAGCTTAATCTCTGTAAGAACAGTAAGTATTGTGGCATTTTGACTTGCTTTAATACAACCACCTTTCCTCCCGCTCTATGGTAGCTTTGAAAACCAAGACTGTGATGATGGTGAAAACTAGCAGCTTAGCTAGTATTAGAGAATAGTTGGAATTTTTTCAAAGTCCATTATCAGAGAATTGTCATTACAAGCATGCCTTGTTTTATTGTACTTTTCTCTGTTGCTCATTGCAGGTGTGGTTTTTTTTGTTGTTGTTTCTTACAAATTAATATGTTATTGAAAAGATGGCAAGTTGCTGAAGGTTTAGAGGATAGTTAGCATTTCTCAATGAAATATTTTTAAATAAAGGTATGTACATTCTTTAGATATAATACTATTGTATACATAAAAAATCAGAGTTACAGTATAAACATAGCATAACATTTAATGTATTGGGAAATCAGAAATTCATGTGACTTCACTTTTTTGTGATATGTGATGGTCTGAAACCAAACCCACAATATCTCTGAGGTATGCTTGTATTTTACCGGGCAGTTCCCTAGTGTAAAAATCTCATTTTAATGTAACTGACTGATAACTTGCACAGTAGAAGTAGATTTTTCCTCCAGAGTCATCTGTTGAGAACAATCAGCAACAACTTTTTAACAACATAGCTGTCTGACATGCCAATAACAATTGGTCAAAGAACAAATGAATGGAAAATGTTAAAAGTAAAAATGGGGATAAGATGTTCATAATGGTGTTTGAAAAGATCTGGCATATTCCTGAGAATCTAGAACACCAAATACATATATAAGAATGTGCGTAAACCTAAAACTGCATACTCAGGAAGCACTTGAGTAGAACCAAAACTTTTACCTCTGGCTAATCTTGGGACTTTGCACAAAATTCCCATGGTAACCAGGATTAATCACCACAGTCAGCTAATTTGCTTCTTTGCCCATTAGTCCACTATCATGAAGAGCCCAAAGTTGCCAAGTAGAAATCTCTTCCACATCATGGAGCCATTGTTGTGTCTAAGACTTCTAAACCAGCAGAACCCAAATTTTAGGGAATGGCAAATAAAAATTTTGCTTGTGGGTGAATACCACAACCTTTTTTGACTTTTGAATTCCAGCAGACTTGTTTATCCTGACTACAGAAAAATAGCATCATTGATTCAGAGACTGTCCTACATTTTGGAGAATATTACCCCCAGCCTCACAAAGTTTTGTTGGTACCATTTATAGAATTTTCAAAATGCCTATTATATTCACTGCTTTGGGGAGATAGGATACTTGATAAGCTGAGTGAATGTTGTTTCTGCATTTCATTCATTGAGGCTGTTCAGTGAGCATCTTAATAAGGGGAGATAACCATGTGGAATACCAGGTTGACAAATCAGCTCAAATATAAAGGATAAAACCTTAGAAGACATAAAAATTAATAGTGTAGGTGGAAAAGAATGTATTTAAGAATGAAAAGAAATAGCTAGTAATTCAAGGGAGGAGAGTGTTTCCAAAAGTAAGAGATCGGGCTGAAATCGGGACAAAAAGGGACAGAAGCCGCTAACAAACCACAGGTATGCTTCACCCACATGTAGTAGTTGCCACTCAAAATTTTAACAGGGAAAGCAAAAAGTCCTTAAAGCCATAGGTGGCCAGTTATTTTAATCCATTCACCATTTTCTGTCCCAGAGGTCCCAAAGACAATATCCATGATGGTGCCCCTTTGCCCCTCCAAACCTGAGGCAGGTACACTCTACAAATGCCCAGTCGTTCTCAGTGTCTTCTCTTTGCTTCCTCTCTCCCGTGTCCCGAGCTGCTCCACTTCTTCAGGGTACTTAAAACTTTAAATGCTGATGCACATATCAGCTTCCCTGGCCTCCTTCAGGTACCAGCTCACTGTGTCACCTTGCTGTGGTGCCACACTCTACACACCGGCACTCTTCTGCCAGCCACCATGGCTCCTCGCTACCACCAGCTCACTCTTCCAGGGGGCTTCTGCCCAGCCTGGTCACTGGGGCTACTCTTTACCTACCTGCCATTCTTTTTTTTTTTTTGAGACTAGGTCTCGCTATTTTTGCCTGTGGAACCGCAGGCTCTCGTTGCCTGGGGTACCACGGACTCAAGCCATCCCCAGCCTCAGCTTCCCAGGTAGCTGGGATTACAGG
>PVHY01026477.1:0-17233 GCA_004024945.1 Uropsilus gracilis
CGCTGGACCACGCCAGGCGCCACGCTAGGTCACATCAGGCGCCACGCTGGGCCGCGCCAGGCGCCATACTAGGTCACATCAGGTGCCACGCTGGACCACACCAGGTGCCACGCTAGGTCATATCAGGCGCCACGCTGGACCACGCCAGGCGCCACGCTAGGTCACATCAGGCGCCACGCTGGGCCGCGCCAGGCGCCATGCTGGGCCGCGCCAGGCGCCACGCTAGGTCATATCAGGCGTCACGCTGGACCACGCCAGGCGCCATGCTGGGCCGCGCCAGGCGCCACGCTAGGTCACATCAGGCGCCACGTTGGACCACGCCAGGCGCCATGCTGGGCCGCGCCAGGCGCCACGCTAGGTCACATCAGGCGCCACGCTGGGCCGCGCCAGGCGCCATGCTGGGCCGCGCCAGGCGCCACGCTAGGTCACATCAGGCGCCACGCTGGGCCGCGCCAGGCGCCACACTGGGTCACATCAGGCGTCACATTGGACCACGCCAGGCGCCACGCTGGGTCGCACCAGGCACCGCGGTTTTCTGCATTTAAATAGTTGCCAACAAAATTTCGCCAAGAAAACCGTAAGTGACCATCATGAAAATGAAGAGCCAAGCACCACTGAGAACAGAGACCCTGCGGTCACGTCCTTCCGTCCCAAACAGCGCACGGAACCACGCCTGATACAAAACACTGGCTGCGGCTTTTCCCAGTGGGGATTCATATTTTCAAAACAAAAGGCGGCCAAGCAAGGTGGGTCAGCCAGGACGTGTCTGGGGTGAGCAGCAGTGGGGGAGGAGTCAGCGGGCACACTTTGCTCAAAGGAAGGAGCCCCCACGCTGGCGCCGACACAGGCAGGGGCTGGAGTGGTCAGGCCCGTCACGGCCGCAGCAGGGGCCGAGCGCCGGCGGGAGGCTGTCACTCCAGAGCCTACGGCTTCGCTCCCGGATCACAGCCCGGTAGGAAGCCCGCCATTCCAAAGACGATGGCGCATCTCGCACATTCTCGAGGGGACGCCTTACCTTCTTCATGAAACTTGTATCTTGTCTACAAATTTTTTCTCTCTTTATCTTCAGGTCAGCGACATCTGGTATTATTCTAGAGACAACCAATTACATCACCCTTAGCATGGCACGTTTAGTTAAAAAACGTCACGTCTTATCTGCAAACCGCAGTTACATTTAGGACTTTATACTATCTCCTCTCATTCCCACGAGCATTTCAAATAATTCTACATATGATAATAATATGACGGAATTACCAAGTTTCATTAAGGGGAACTGCATAAAGCAATCTTGAATTCTAATGTTACCCCTAGTTTAAAGAAAAACCAAAATAAAACTCATGTAACTCATGGTTACAAGAGATGAGAGCACTGAAAGTACAAGAAGAGACATTCAAACATTTGTGATCTTAAAATACATGAATAATTGCATTATCTCAACATCAATTAGCATCACAGTGCTCAAACACGTTATGGCGAAATTTTAAAACAAAATCATTTGATCGATTTCAAAGCAGCAATCACCTGATCCCTCGAAGCTTGGCCCGATTGTCATGGCGATCCATGAGGTTGTGCATCACTTCTAAGACGAGCTGCCTCAGCTCATAGTCCTCCATGAGGGACGAGGACAGTAACGGGTCCAGAAAAGACCCAGGCAGGGCAGTGACAATCGTCTTCGCTTTGTACCCAGAGGTCACCTGATGACAGGGAAGGGAAGAAAGAAACAGCAAAGCGCCTTTCTCATGAATCCTTCGTTGCTACAATTCTCATGCTGTTCGACAAGAACCTTAAAACCAGGAAACAGTAAATACGGGCATAGTGTGAAAGAGCAACAAAGGTCACCTTCTGTGCGGTGAGGAGGAGTTCACTGAACTCACAAAGAGAGCAACATTGCAAACTCTCACACTGACCGCGTGCCCGCAGCGATCTAAGCACTTGATAGACCCTGACTTCCTTCCCGCCACACCACAGCCTGGGAACACACGGGCCCCCACGTTATCAAGGCCACGGTGCAGAGAGGCTCACACACACACGGGAGGGTTGGCTGCTACCGGACGAGCAGGAGGAGACGAAGCAGCAGAAAGGCCAGGTGAGACCTGACAACTAGCCTTCTACTGTCAATTACGCAGTTTAATGATACATTTTCAATTGGGAAAACAATTCCTTAAGATTAGGTGAGGTATTTCAGAGTGTGTCTTTCCCTTCTAACCGTTTTAGAACACATACCTGAATACTATCAAACATTTTAACCATAACGACATGGACATTCGTTCGCTCAACTGAATACGTGGTCTAAGACTAGAGGTAAGATGATTTACTCAGGGAATTTAATAAAAAGGCTTATTTTAGGATCAGAAGAAATTTCAGGTTCATTTCAATTTTCATTCGGGATCTTAAGCATATATGGAACACCTAACACATCTAGTACAGTTCACTCAAAGGTGAATCATAAAATACAAAAACAGTAACATTTCAGGTACACTCTTCGTTCTACACAATAAGCCACGACTTGGCTAGTATTTGAAGAAATCAGACAATACGTAGACCGCACAGTGGATGCTCAGGCCCAAGCACCATTCAAGCTCGGCAAATCCACCCCCCCCCCCCCCTCGCTCCCAATTTTGTGCCTGCAGAGTCTCTGAGCCTGGGCATCCTTACGGACCAAACGGTATGACTTTCTACCCCCGGTGTATTTCATCCTTGTGAGGAGCAAATAATATGATGAAAGTGAAGGATAAGTAAAAATAAGCAAAAGTGCAATGAAAGGAATGCAAAAAGCATAAGTATCTAAACAAAACTACATGAGTCAATCATAAATAGTATTTTACAACGTAAGAAAAAGAGCTGATAACATGAAGCTCTTCTTATCACTCTTAAACAACGTAAGATGAAGTGTATGCTTCACCTCCTTAAATGCCTTACCATAAGCAAAGATCTCAGCAACATGATCTGAATCCGCCTGGTTCCTAAATCCCTGAAATACAAAAAATACTGGTATTATCTTATTAATTAATAGCAGTAATATTTATATTACTTCATTTATATCATTTCCTAATTTAAAGACTCCATTCATACTGGTTGAGTAGACTTTACTTTCACACCAGCTGAAGTCATGGCTCAATTTATATGCAAAAACAATTTCCATAGGAGACCTATATTTATATAGCAATATATAAATATACACATGAACACAACCACATATAAAGACTTTAGGTCATTGGCTCTCAAAGACCGATGATGTTATAACATGGAAATTAAATCATATGACCATGAAAGCAAATAACCCAAACTAAGAGACACCACTATAAATTGGAGAATCCATCATTTAGTGCAAATATAATTAACAAGCACTGTATCCGCTTAACACATAAAGACAAGAATAGAAGTTTAAGAAAGAATTAACGAAAGGATTAAAAATAATGCAAGATTTCTTTCAGAGGAAAGTCAGCCTGACTAAAGGTCCCAATCCAAGACCAAGACTAGGTCCAGATCCAGGTCTGACACAACAGGGGAAAGCCCAGCGTACCCGAGCTGGCTGACGTCCAGCATGTGGGCCGTCGTCCCGAACACAGGCACTTTGCCCATAATGAACATCATGATCTCTGACCTCTGGTAATCCGGTAGGTTACTTCCAAAAAACCCTATCAAAAAAGGAAGATAAACTTCAGGTGAACTTTATGAATTGAAAATTATGCTTTCCAAGTAATATAAAACCATAATACATTTTGAACGCAAACCTTTGATACGTGATAAAACAATTCCTTCAGGCTACACGTAACTCTACAGCTACGATAATTTTATTTGTCCAAAATCATTTAATCATGCTATGTGTATTACCAGCTAAAACTGAGATAAAATAATAAATGTCTTAAAGCCCTCTGCAGAAATTTAACGGTGGCAATGCCTACTAATTTGAGTGTTATTTTGGAAAAAGTTTGTAGTATTTCATGTGAAAACCCTTGCTTGCATATTAAAGGTCCAAATGCTGTAAAGAAGTCAGCAATGAAGCGACACGTGTCTGGGTAAAGAAGTCAACAACGAGGGCCCAACTCCAGTTTCCTAAGTCTGCTGCCGTGCTTTAGATCGTCATTGCAACAAGTTCTGTCTATAGTTTACCCTGTGGGTTAACTCACTGTGTAGAATTCAACTGTCATAAAAAGATAACAAATTTTCCCATCTGTTTTTGCTCATGCACTCGAGTTTGGTGGATTTTTAATTTCTCTGCTATAGCTTTTGATGGATTACTTTCTGATTACAGGAAGCTTTACAACATCTAATTACCACTCAAACTTCACACTTTGTTATTTCTTTCAAAGACCCGAACAGATCTAATATAATGGCAGTATCGTCACTTCCTAAAATATAACAATCTATCTTGCAGAAATCTGCAATAAAATATTTAATCAATTAATTTTTCAATGTAACCCTTTAATTTCTAATTCAATTAGAATTAGAATAATTCTATAATAATTAGAATAATAATTCTAATAATAATTAGAATTCTATAATAATTAGAATTCTATTAATAACAAATTAATTCAATTAATTTATTCAAACTCAAACTGCTCATCATTTTGAATGAACATAGGGCTAAAAAGTCATCTCCCACATCAGACACTCCACGGGTGCCTACTAGTGGGGGGCAGCACCAGCCCCTCTGGACCCTCACAACAACCCTGCCCCTGAAGAAATGAGCAGTGCCAGGGCCTGGGTAGCACATGCCCAGTGAGGCTCGTATGAAGGAAGGCTCTGCACAGAGCGGAGGGGAGGCTGGAGGTGCAAGAGAGGAGGTTCCCACTGAGCAGACATGGAGCAGCGTGAGCAACAGGACAAGCAGCATGGCAGCAAACGATGAGTCACGCAGCCTAGAAATACAGCTTCCTGAGTTCAGCCCCGTAAGAACACTGACCAGTGCACGCACTGTAATGTCATACTCAGGGGAGAGAAGCTCAGCATTGACGCAGGAGTGCATGGTCATACAATGCTGAGAAAAGAGCAGAAAAACCCAAAGGAGAAAATTTCTATTAAACAAAAGAGGGGAGGGGCTCCTCCGGCAAAAACATCTCTTTTCTAAGAAATATATCCCAGCTGAAAGGAAGTAAACAAATACACAACTAGATGTGACAATGAGCCTCGACTAGATCCTGGACCTAAGGGAACCATGCCGCAAGGACATCGTTAGATCAGATGACAAAACTGAAACATGGCAGACGGATGAAAGGACTAGATCACTCCTGATTTCATGGACATCGATAACTATACTCTGGTCATGTAAGAAAATAGCTTCCTTCTTTCGAAGAAAATACACTGTGAGAAAAGACCTTGATGCACCTGCACTTACTATGCAGTAGCTTAAGAAAAACAAATACACGCATGTATCTATCTGCACATGCATGTACACTTGTCCACATACACACACACGTGCATCACCCACTCACTGAAACAGGAAGGGAGGAAGATGCACGTAAATGACGAACTACTAACAGATGGGATCATGGGTGACAAGTACCTAGTGTCCTACGGCCCATTATCACGTTTATTTGCCAAAGAGGGGCTTCCTACGAGTCTAAGCTCTCGTTCACCTTCGATGGCACTGAGGCGTCCAGGCCTCCCACGAGAGCGTTCACAGCCACCGTTCCACGCAGTCTCGAGGAGGCGGCGCACTCACCGATGGTCTGGATGATGGCGTTCTGCACGATCTTCTCGTCGTTGTCTTTGGAGCTCGTGGTCAAGGTGGCACCGCCTCCGGACCCCCCCTGCAGATCGCCAGCCTCAAACTCCACGCTGAGCCGCAGGTGCTTCAACAGGGTGTTGAACACTTCCAGCACGGTGGGCCCTGCAAGGCACCCAGCATGCACACACGCTCTTCCAACGCTCCGTGACCAAACCCACCCTCGTGCTCATCAACGTTCTGGGAAAGTTTCTAGAGTTGCCAATACTTCGTAGTCATTAGCCAGTTCATTCGTAAGAAGTACTTCAATAAGAAAATCGCCTGGCTTCCTGAGTAGCTCAAACTCACCGTCCCAACTTCTGGTACAAACTACAGCATGTGTGCTTGCCCTGAAGATTTCCAAACACTCCCCACCTAGCGAGTCTTTCTACTTCAAATAATGTGCACTGGGACAGCATTTGCTTCCCTGGAACTACACCATGCTAGTCATGGTACAGGGATTTTATCTTGCATCTTTGGTGAGTGAAGGTGGAAGAATTCATTGCGCTGTGACTGACCAGCTGACTGAGGGCTCATGTGCGCTAAACAAGCCCCTGCACAGAGCTCTCTTAAGTGTCCGCACGTACTACTGCTGCTGCTGCCCCCGTCACACTGCACGCAGCGTCTTCAGCTCTGTCACAGCCGTCTCCAGGGTAGGTGGCCACAGGCCAATGCTCCTCGGAACGCACACGGCCGTGCAAAGCACTCGGACAGAGACCTCAGTACAATTCCTCCAGGTAACTTGTGCTTGACTTCAAAACTGAAACTAAATCATTTTTATTGACATAAGCTGCCTTCATCTCTTTGAGGTACGTTATAGTGAAAAGCTCATGTCCAAAATGGCTACTGCTATTTAACACTGAGTGAATGGTAGAGTAATTTCAGTAGCTCCTCCATTTTTATTTCGATTTTACTTTAACTTTGAAGCAGAGAAACCACAAGCAGGTTCTCCTACTAACCTCGGTAATACTAGCACAGACACATCCATTCTGCTGACCATGCGCAGGTAACAGGATCTTTGACCCGTTCCTTATCCGTGTCACCCCTCCAGTCAGCCAGTTCTCAAATTCGAACTTTACACTCTCATTCCCACTGCTGCCATCCAAGGTCAAGTTCTTTCCCTCACACCGAATAATGACAAGTACCTGTCACTGTTAATGCGGCACACGTTTCGGCGCCACGTGCACTTTCACACAGCGCCTCTCTGATGACTCTTACAAGTCACCCTTTCAAGTGTGGCAATGAGCTGGGAAGTGACAGCCATAACCTGGCTGGCTGCCACTCTGACAAGGCGCCTGTCTGACCTCTCCCTACAGTGCACCCACATCCTAGCCCTAGAAGCTGCAGAGTACTGTGCTCTTGACAATCCGTGTCCCTTCTTTCCTGAACCGTGGTTTTAAGCTAGGTGATCAAAGCCCGCTTGTATTAACATCAAGTGGAGCTGCTTAACGCCAAGGAAAATAGAAGCTTTCAGTATCTGAGCCTCACAAATGCTCACAGATAATGGGTATTCAGAAATATTTGTGAGGAGAAAAGTTGAAAAAGACAAATTTAGGGGAAAAAATGCTTAACTGTGTACGAGAGCAGTATGAGCATATCCACAGAATGTCAAATTTGAGAAATTAGAGCACATTTAAAAATACAACAAATATTTTCAAATATTTTTCCCTCCACTGCCACAACCAAACAAAAAGCACCCTGAAACAAGATGAGCATATTATTATTCATGGGGGTGGGGGTAGGCATTTACCTATGGAGCCTTTAGCAGCGATGGCAACAGCCTCCAACAGAACCTGAATAATACCTGCCCGCACCCGTGGAGAGTCTTTCTTGCGGGCATCGAGGTGTCCAAGAATCTCCTGGATCACATGATGAGAATACTGAGCCTGAGGAAAGCAGCCAAGTACGGAGATGTGTGAGTGATTCTATACATCGAGGAACAACTCATAGAAGTGACAAATGTCCAATTACAGGGGACTGCTATTCATATTCTGGATAACAGCCATCACTTAAAACCAGAAGGGAACTATAAATTATTCGATACTCGGAGTGAAAAAAAAAAAAAAGGTTTCAAAATACTACAATCAATAATATTCAATTGATTTTTTTCAAAGTATGTAAGAAGAAAATTACATATAAATAAATAGCAATCCTGGCAACCTCTGAAGGGTCTTTATGAGAAAAATGTACTCTCTCTATACTTTCTCAACACCTCATGAATGACTCATAATTTGGTAGAACAAAATATTGCTAAAATTAAACACATTATGACACTTAAGTACTTTTCCTTTACCCAGACTAGAAAATATTATTTCTTAATATGGATAACTTGAAACAGACAAAACTCTCATCTAATCAACAGCCATTAGCAAAATGAAATCTGACCAATGCATACCTGAAGGAATTTAAATCAAGAAGACACCAAAAGAACATAATTTACATAGGCAATTTTATCACATATAAACGAATCTGATTAATCACAGTGAGTGAAACTGAAACCTAAATCTGAGAGGCACCCTTAGGTGAATGTTGAATTTCCGTGCAGACTCTTTGCTTCTTATGTTAGCGGGGCTGCAGGATGTATTTTTAAACCTCTACCCAGCAGGGGTCAGGAAAGGTCTGCTGCTGGTTACGTGCGCGCGCATGTGCGTGCGTGTGAAGACTAAGGCAAACGTCTACTTCCTACCCCCACACATACACACTATTAGAAATACGTATTAAAACGTTAAGCTTCAGAGTTCAGGAGCCAGGAGCTCCGAGAGTCTGGATAACTTGGCCCCATCACACAAGCAATGAACAGTACACCCAGGATGCAAATCACATGACTGACACTGAAATCTGTGCTGCTTCCTGCCTACCTCCACAAGCTCACATTAATTCAAGTTTTAGGGCATTAAAAATGTTTTTAAAAATCACTAAAATCCCACATAAGCGCTAACTAGGTCTGTTCTGGTTCTGAGGAGAGCTAAGGTGGGTGTCCACTGGGTAGCTCACAGGTCCTGTGACATTTCCTCACAGGTCCTAGGAAGAGGAAAGGAGTTAATACATGAACTATCATGGAGAAAACACTCAATAAATACAACCTATTGTCAGCCACATCCTGCACATACTGTCACCAATTCCAACACCAGCTCAGCTGAGAACCACACACATACAGTATAGTCAGCGCAGAGCAAAGGACACACCACACAGTCACTCAGCTCTCCGGATCAGGTGTCTTCATCTTGGAAAGGAGAAAGGAAGGGGCAAATAAAATTAAATGGGCCCAAGGACTAAACGTAAGGACCCGGTTCATCCTATAACATTCTACATCTGTCTCATAATATCTGTGCCTCCAGACGCAACATTTATAAGAGGTTAACCCAATCTTACCTGAATGGAATACATTATAATTTTAAAGCAGTGAACTGCAAATTCATTGGGGTCCCACAGTTTGTGATGATCTAAATGCCTGTAATTAACAATAAGAAAGCTAAATTGAGAATTTCTTTTTATTATGCTTTTTTTCTTTATAGTCCTCAACAAACACATACAGTTTTAGAGTAAAAGGAATATTATCTAAAAAAAAGCCAAAGTCTCCATTTCTAGAAATAAGATATGCTTCACCCCAGTCGCCAATCCTTTCATACAACAATGAAAGGCTAGAATACATATGAGACTTAGAAATATTTAGAAGGACTGATTAAAAAAAAAAAACCCTTTGTCAACTCCACACAGCGGTAAGAACCTGGAGAGGTAAGTACAAACTAAGTTGGCAGCTATCCCAAGGATATCTTCAGACCCTGGGGCCGACAGCCAGTGGGTGAAAGGGCCGCTTACACGGGCGGCTGGAGACAAAGCTTGCCGTCTCAGCCTAGGCTCTGGTGTTCCGTGTGGAGAATTCAGCCACGCACCCAGCATGCAGGGTCTGGCCTTGGTTTGACAGAATTCACAGTGTTTGCGTGGCTCAAAAACCCCAAGATGAGAATGCACTCACTGTGTGTCTGACTGTACCTCATCCACAGTGACCCAAGGAAAGACCGTCCCACTCAGGCCCCAATGAACTTCCACAGATAAACTCACAGTGAGTATGAGCCCCAAGGTAACATTCACAGAAGACACAAGGCAAAAACCACTAGAGAGGTAGCAGAATCTGATCCTCAAGAACTAGAGTCATTATTGGAATTAATGCATTCAAAAATTTAAATGAGTCTACATATATATATATAAATAGATGCATATATAAATTTGTATATAAATACATAGGAAAAATGTTAAACTTTTACACAGAAACAAGTACTGAACTTTATGCTAGACCTAAAAAATGCTAAATTTCCTAAACACTCCACAAAGTTTTCAGATAAAGCATGGCATGCAAAAATATGTTCATGTTTTAAAAAGTGACAGCAAAGCAAAAACAGGCTTTTCTTTTTCAGTAAAGCTTGAGCAAACATTATGCTCAATTGGAGAAATGCTAACAGCCTTCCATTCAAAATCAAGAGCAGAGAAGAGCCCAGCATCAGCATCCTGCTGCCCAGGGCACCAAGGCCCTAACCTCCACAGCGAGAATGAACAGAGCAAGGCTGAGAAAGGAAGACTCGGCACCGTCACGGTTCATGCTGACTGCGCGTGCAGAGAGCTCAAAGGAAACACTCTCAAGAGAACCTTCAACAGCATCCCTAGACTGTGAGCGTGCACGACAATCAGTGACGAGATCCATACAAAAGGAAACAACCATTTTCCTACATGTGAACAATCAAACCAATCAAACCAATCTCAATTCTGAGTAGACAGTGTTTTCTATTCCACTAAAAAAATAAGAGTTTTCAAAACAAACCCTAGACGTCTCACAGCAAACTAAGGCTGCCAGAGGGTAGGCAGGAGGGGCAGGAGGGGTGGTGCAGTGGACCAGGGGGAAGATTCCTGATGCCCTGGTGGTGGGAGCAGTGTTCTAATGCTTGCAGAGGTGTCAGCCTAGAGGCCTAGGACCTCAACGGTGCGGTCAATCAGCACTGCCTAGTAAACATGACTTAAAAGAATCAGCAATGAAAAAGTTATTTGGGAAATTAATAAAAAATTGTTTTCCCACATATGCACATCTCAAGGTGTGAATAGAAATTATAGTTAAACGATGCTCGTGACGCTCTTGCGTGTGGAAGGGCAGAGCTGTTGAGTGGCTGAACCAGGGCCCAGGCATATGTCTAACCCAATCTGGTCTCTCCTCACAGTGACATGCTGCTTCCAGAACTAACTCACGCAAGCGAAAGGGACTTGTCCTCTGTGAACACATGAACACAGTTACTTGCACAGCCACAAATAAACACTTACGCAAAAACTGGTCTAACAGCATTATTCATATTCCCAAAAGTGGCTCGCCCCAGCAATTCTCTGAAACAGTTTTCAGCCAGCACAGCAGGATTCTCTTCCTTTTCAGCTGCTGAGGGAGAAGAAGGAGGGCCTATGCGACTGAAAAACAAATGAGAAATAGAGAAAAATGAAAACAGAAATTTTAGCACTATTCTAAGGAAACAGATCTGGTTACAGCATTTTCTGCCCTAGGAGGATTCTAAAACGCAGCTTTAACTTTATGAATTCTGCATCACCAAAGCTAATCACAGAACCTCCCTTTCAGGTGGAAGTAAGTTCATTTGCGTAACTTGTTTCTCACCAGGAGGACATCTTTGTCTTAGTCATTGCCCTCTTGTGCACTTTTCACAACTACCCTCCACTTATAGCAAAACCACAGTCAGAACACAGCGCTGGAAATTTTTAGGTATCCCCTTTTAACTACAAATGGGCAAAATACAATGAAGTTATCCAGCCACTAGAGAAGGCTGTGTGGAGGAACCTCAAACAACTGAAAGTGGAGCGACCATTCGACCTAGCAATCCCACTACTGGGGATCTACCTATAGGACACAAAAACACTCATTCAAAGAGACACCTGCACTCGGATGTTTACTGCAGTTCTAGTTACAATAGCCAGGATATGGAAACAACCCAAATGTCCCAAAAATGAGCAAATGGTTGAAAAAGAGGTGGTATATTTACACAACGCAATATTAATAAGCATCAATCAAAGACAACAAACTTATGTCATTCGCAGCAACATGGATGGAGCTAGAAGGAATCATGTTAGTGGAAATAAGCCAGAAAGAAAAAGAGAAATACAGGATGGTCTCACTTATATAAGGGACATAGGGAAAACAAACAAATGGCTGAGAAAAATTTAAAACTGTTAACAAAACTGAAGCATTAGAGCAAGAGAGGGAGAAGAGGGAGAAAATGGGGGAGGGAGAGGGCACAAAAGACTAAGATGGTGCACCGGTGATAAGGTGATGGGAGAACCTTGGGTCAGAAAATGATGTCATAAATACATGTATACACATACGTATATATGCACAATCAATAAAAAGTAAATAAAAAAATTCAGCGAAGTTCAAAAATTATGACACAATCTATAAATAAAAATTCAAAAGCTAATTAGAACTCTTGTATAGTAGTGTCTTTAGTCAACACCATTTGTTCACACTTGGAAACACCACTCTAGACCAATACATTCATGTTCCAGCAAGATAGCACCATGAGAAAATATAAATCCTGAAGATTTGGCAAGCCCCTCTGGTTTCTGCTTCCTGCAGAATAACTCAGGCTCACCCAGGACTCAGTCATGACCCTAAGGAATGGTCTCTCAACTGGTCAGTTATCTATCTCTGTAGGAGTGAATACTTTAGACAGGAAAACCTGATTACAACTATGGTGCCCAGAATAGGAAAAACACAGGAGATGCTAATTGTTTTACACCTCAAAAAGGTTTTCAAGCTGGAGATAGCAGCTTCTAAGAAATTAAGTCCAACTCTTTTTTTTTGTCATCAGCGTACATTTAGATAAAACATTCAAGTGCTACCACAGTTTTCAAATTCGAAAGGGGTTCCTCCCTTTTAAAAATGTGACACTGCAGATATCACCATCAAAATTATAAATCTCAGATTTAGAGAATTAGCTCTGAGTTCTGATTCAGATTTTCCTCTTCAAATCACAGGCGTAGGGAAGATCAGGATAATAAGCCTCTGCACACAGCAACAAGCATGTGGGCAGAAAGCTTGTGCTGGCATTTAAAAAGCAGGGGAAAAAAAAGGATGGAATTGGAAGTGTAACTGGGTATCGGGCGGGAAGGAAAACAGCGTATATCCAAAAGCAGCATTCCATGCCAGAACACAAAATGTCTTAAAAGGATGACTAAGAAATGAAAGTCTAACATTTTTTTCCGGAAAAAAAAAAATAGAGAGAATGGCAATGATTATTATTTATTCCCAACTCTTTATGAAAAAGCATACTGGATTTCTAAAGAATAATAGAAGTTCAGCTATAATTTCCATTTCTCGCACTTGCAACTCTACGCAGTATTAATTTAAACAGCAATCTGGACACTTAATAACAAGCAGTGAGGAAAATGTAAAATTAGTCCCAAAGAAATAAAAGCTTAAGTGCATGAGTAAGAATCTGCTCTACTAAGCCTCATGTGAGCTCATGAGTCATTTTTCCAGAACAGGCATGTATTTAAACTACCTCACGTTTATGAGACCGTTACTTACATGGTAAAGACAAAACTTTTTATCTTACACGTGCCCACGCCCACGTGTACACAAAAAACAATACAGCCTCAAGTCTGACATCTTTCTTTACTCAATACCTGTCAACCTCTTCTATCTTCTGCATGTTAAACAGCAGGGAGGGAACAATTTTATCCATATGTTGAGGTTCCCAAATTGTAGCCCGAAGTTCATCATTAACTGTCTTGCGAACCACACCTTGAATACCCCTGATTCCAGCAATTCGGATTCTATTTTAAAAAAAAAGAAAAGAAAAAAAAATTGAGTCACCAAAAAATGTTACTTAAACAAGTCTGCTTGCTTAGCTAAGAGAATGGATGTCAAGTAAACACTGTTATCGCCAGTCAATAAAACGAAAATAACACAAGTATGAGGAATTAAAATCTCAAAAATCTCGGCTGGACAGTTAGACAGTTTCAAAAAGAACATACTTGACATATCTCTTTAAAATCAGCATTAGAGTTTAAAAGGCTTGAGACAAATATTTAGTCTTTGCATTCTTTCTTCATAAAAAGTAATGTGATCGAAAGCATCCTTTTTGAAAGGATAATTCACACTACTACGAAGTAGTCTCTTACTCCTCGCCCAGAAGTCTCAGGAGCTGAGCGCAAACAAGATTTCACCGTTCCTGAACACCACTATGCTTCGTCTCACTTCTTCACCTCTGATTCTCTCCTAGTCGCTCACCTCCCTCGGTCCATTCCAACAGAAGACTAAGCTGAGTCCCCTGAGATGAGACTATCTAAACACAGACGACCCCAGCCACAAACACAGATCATCTGTGTGCACTGCCACGTATGCTCACGTGTGCATGTGACTTAGAAGAAGTTATCCCCATAGAGCAGCCCTTGTGGCCACCTGTGCTATGCAGGGGTTTCTCTTACCAACCCTTTGCAAAGCGGCAGAGGCAGCTCTCCTCCCAAAGTCACCCGCCTCTGACTACGCAGCCTCTTTTAACCAGACTGTCACTTTCAGGGGTAGCTCGTTCTATCCACCTGTGCTGCCAGCACCCTTCCCTTCCCTTTTTATAGTAAACCTGCCCTTTTGATTACATATATTATACACATATTTTATATATGTATATGTACAACAGAGTGAACAAACACAGCTATATCCTCCCATCTCTTAGTCTCGCCCCAACTTCCTCAACTTCCTGCTTTAAAAAAAATAAATCACACACTAAAATGCTCTCCATGGAAGAAACACAAGTGACCAGAAAACAGCATATAAAAGCTGGGGAAACCATCTCTCAAGCTAGGGTGATTTCGTAGTCCTTTTATCCCAAAATAGCTTCCTTCCTGCTGTGTTCGACTGCTACCCACCTTTTTTTTTTTATTATACAACACAGTCACCCCTTGAGCTTTATTCAGCTTATCGCTGTCTTTCAAAAGCCAAGTCTAAGGAACGAAAGATGTAAGGAGCGGGAGAAGGCGGCTTTGCAAACCCTGGGAGAGCACTGCAGACAGCAGGGGCGGCGGGAGGAAGGTGGGGCAGGGCAGGAACATGGCAGCAAACAGGTGTCTGGCTTCAGCAGCCGATGCTGCTCCCCGGAGACGGAGGGGACCCTTGCAAAGCGGCACCCAGCACAGCACATGCACATACATGTTGAACAACAGCAGGGCGCCTGTGGAAGGGGCTCCCTATTCACAGGGTGAGGTCCTTATTCAGGAACTGGCCAACAGTCCCTGCTACAGCCAGCCCCCTACCACCTCTTGGAAAGTGCTGGGCACGCACAGGCTCAGTCAACACTCCGAGTCACTGTGTAGGTGAGTGAGCGAATGGATACACCGCATCGCTGTCAATCTCAGGCTGTCATGGCAACTTGCAGGGATATTATTCAAACAACTTCTAGATACATCTCAGTAATCATCTGGAACCAGGCATTTTTCTGCAAACGTTTACAGACTGTCACCTACGTTGAGATACACAACATTTTAGGGAAGAGAAAGTCCCAGTGACTCTGGCAAACAGAGAATGGGTACTGTTTTTAAATAGTCCCCTACCAACAGCTGCTACAGCTACAGGCAGCAACCTACCAAGACCTAGTCTCTGGTGCAATCAGCAAAGTCTAGTCCAGAACGCAAAGGAGATTCTGTAGTTTCTCTGCTGGCAAAACAGAGCAACTGCCATACCTATCGCACAGGAACGGTATGAGGATTTAACTGAACGAATTCACGTCAAGTGTTCACCCAATAAAGCGTAGTTACTCGGATCAGCACACAGTGAGCACTCGGTGTTCAGTGCTCCTGCTGCTGTTAATGTTCTGGCGGGGATGATGTCACCACAGCTGAAGGAGTTCAGGGAATCCGGAAATACAGCTTGCGGTAGTGACGCATGACTTTACAAGGGGAACCCCTTCTGCAAGGTAAATGTTTTCAGAAAATCTCGACTGTTATCAGTCCCATTTCTTAGTGCTCATGCGCCCCCTGGATGAGGTTGTCCTAAGATGAGTATCTAAGTTACACCCTAAAAGGGGCCGTGTGTGTGTGCCTGAAGAAAATAAAAAAGGATTTTAGGGTAAAGCAATAAAAATAATTAAGTCTTGTATTTTAAAGAATTTTAGTGTATCCCTTTATTTTACCATGATTCAAATCAATTGCTGTCATTTATGAATTTAAAATATCACACTGGTGAAAAAACCTAGAATTAGGGAAAATATTAAAAGGTCTTTCATTTACAGGTCATTTCAGGTTTCTTATTATAATGGAAAGTATGTTGAACAGACATCTTTCACTAGGAGGCACTAAATAGCTAAAAATAAGATATTAAAACCTGAGCAGTAGTTGGACAGTTTATCAATCCATAAAATACTGAACAAAATATACTACATTCTGGGCGTTTTCTACATTTTGTAAAGAAAGTAAAATTGCTACAATCTTGGAAAAAAACTGCCATATTCTTTGTCTGTTCTTTAAACATTACACTAAATCCAGTAAATAACGTCAGCCTCCAAGAGCAGGAATCATCTTCTAAGTTCTTAAACACTGCTGCAAGGGCAGCTCTTTGTTCTTCTCGCCTGCCCGCCCGCGTCTGTGCAGGCATCTCTTCCTTTTTTCCTTTCCTCGATGAACGTGCCACGTGCCACTGAAAGAACAAATGCAGAAAAGCCTCCACGGGAGAGAAAAGCTGGGAATGACAGGGAGAAACAGGACACTTGTCACTCTAAGACGGGTGCAGCCCGTGCTGCCTCTCTGAGACGCGCCGGCTGCAATGGCTCTAAGCGGCCTCTCTCCTGCACCAAAGAAAAGTCACGCACATACTTTGCATGCAGGCACAGCAGTGTCAGAGGGAAACGGATCTTGTCCTGCATCTGTAAACAAGAAGCACTGCACTGTCCTTGTCCCACTTCAGCAGAGCCTTTACAGGGACTTGCCTGCGGCCGGCATGCCTGAAGCTAAATGCATTTCCATACATGCCTTTTACACCCAGGTGAAAAGTACAAAACACGCTAACTGTGATTCCCAGCTGCTCACACCACGTCTGATTTCAAGGCAGCTGTTTTCAGGTCGGGCCAGGCAGCAACACTCTACCCTCTCTCTATGTGCCAGGGTAATGGGGACTCTCTCTTTAAAATGCCGTGTCTCAACGTAGATAACGATGCTACGGACCGGCCGTGCAAGAAAGACCGCTGAGTGTGGGTTTCAGGCAGACAGGAAAAACTCAGGCAGGCGAATGATGGTCACAGACACGAATTTTGTGAGCGAGGAATCTGCTGCTTTTTTCTAGGTTTTCGGGTCACATTTTTATATTGTTAAACAAGCTACTTTAACATTCCAAGGGGAGGGGCATCTAATGAGTAGTGGGTGCATTATCTCAGTGAGAGGCAGAAGTGACCGCGTGAGGGTAATTATCATGAGCGCGTGAGGACTATAACGTGAAAGACAGAAATCAATATCTTAAGAGAAAATAGATTATCATTAGATACTACTAAACAT
>PVHY01026478.1:0-17239 GCA_004024945.1 Uropsilus gracilis
CTCCCTTTCTCTTCCTCTCTCTTTCTCCCCCTCTCCCTCTCCCTCTCCCTCTCCTTCTCCCTCTCTCTCCCTTCCTCTCTCTCTCCCCCCCTCTCTTTCTAAGTCTCCACTTGCGAAAATAGGGGGCTTGGGTTGCATCCCAATCCAGGTGAAGTCCCAACCCTTCACCTCCTACGCCTGCAGCAGTAACAACTGAAGAGAGTGAGAGCCGGGCCGGCCCTCCCAGACCCTGAAAAGTCCAGCGAGCTGGGAGAGCGGGAAGAACCCTCTCCGCACCTTCCAAATAACCGCGGTCTCCGGCTTCAGTCCGCGGCTAGTCCCGGGTCGCCGACCGCCATCCCGGGATCCACCCGCCCGGACGCGGCGGCGGCGGCGGCGGCGGCGGCGGCACGAGCGCTCAGTCCCGCGGCCGGGGCGCTCGGCGTCCGCTCCCGTCACCCCGCCGGAAATCGGCCGGCTCGCGGACCTGGGGGCCGCCGCAGCCCGCTCCCGCCGGGCGCCGAGGGGCGCGGGCTCCCCGGGACCCTCAGCCTCCGCGGCGGGCCGCAACCGAGGGCGGGGCGGTCCCGGCCCGGCGGGCAGCTCCGCCGCTCGAACCCAGAAGGCGGCGGCGGCGGCGGTGGCGGCGGGCGGGCGGCCGGAGGGGGTGGGTCTCCCTCGGCTCCCGGCGTGGAAGGGGGCGCTCGCGCGGGGGAGGACCGGTGAGGGACCGCGGCCGACTGGGAGTCCGAGCGGCGGGCGGGTCCACGTCGGAGCGCGGCGGCCACACGCTCGCCCCGAGCGCGCCAATGTGCGCGGGACCCGGCGCCACCTCCCGCCCGCTCGCCCGCCAGCGAAAGGAAGGACGGCGACCGCCGCGTCCGGCCCGCGCCGCCGGCCCGCGCGGGACCGAACGGGAGCCACACCCAAGGCGGCGGGGGCTGGGCGGCCAGGCTGCGGAACGCGCGGCCGGGGCTGAGCCTCCGTCCCGGCCGCGCAGGCCCCACCGCGTCCGCCCGCGCCCTGTGTCCGGATCCCGGCCGGGCGGGCGGAGAGCGGGGCGGGCGGGGAGTTCGGGGCGGCGACCGCCGAGGGGCGAGGGCTTACCTCAGCGCGGAGCTCCGGCCGCTCGGTCCCGGGTCGGGGGCCGGGGCCGGGGTGGGGGGCGCGGTCGCCTGGGGAGGCGCAGCGGCGGCGGCCCCTGCGGCGCGAAGGGCGGGCCGAGCGGGGGCCGCTGTCTGGGCCGCGCGCCGTCCGGAGCTCGCTCCGCGGAGCCGGCGCTGGCGGCGGAGGACGCAGCCTGCTCGGCCCGGGGACTGGATTCCTTCACTGACACAACTCCGGGTCGACCCGCTTCCCGCAGGGACGCTCCCGCCCCTCGCAGGCGGCTCCCGCCCGCCGGCCGGCCGGCCAGCCCGCCCCTCGGTGTCACTCACCCGGGCGCTCACACCCCGAGCCGGCGCCCCTCGCTCCCGCGCGCACACACAGCGCTGCTCACGCCTCTCTCGGGTTTTGTATCCGCTCACACGCACGTTCTGACACAGATCCCTTCCCTCCACACGCCCTCCCGAGCTCCTTTCCCACCCCACTTTCTAGAAGAATCCCTGTACGGCTTCCGCACTTTACTGCCTTGCCCTCGGCCAACCTCCTCGCCTTTCCCCAAAGCTCTGCCTCACTTAAAACTATCCCTGCGATCACCCGCACGTGTTGCAGGAAAGTCAACCTCCCGTACACAGGAGAAAGAACTTGCCCCTCCTCCCCCCTCCCAGCGCTGTCTGCGAATACTAGATGCTTTCCCTTTTAGAAGGTAGTAATGCTTGCTGGGGCCGAGCCAAGCTCGAGATGTAAACATCCAACGCTGAGCTGACCTGGAAAACTGGGCGGCGGGGAAAGTACCGGGGCTCGGATCTGACCTTAGACACCCCGCCAACCTGGAGAGCTCGTCCCTCCCTTTGGCGGCGCCTTCACCCGGGACGCTTGCAGGATGGCTTGCTCGAAACATGTAGCTAACCAAATTCCAGACTGACGCCGTGGGCATGCATCCATGGACTTCTGCCTGGGAGTACAGTAGTCAGAAGAGTAGAGGCAGCTTCTCAATAATTATTCATGATGGAAGCACTTTAGATAACACACCTCTTTCACAGGCAATAGAGTGAGATGCAGGCAGTTCTCCAAGGGTGCTCGCTCTCTCGCCCTCCCCCCCCCCCTTTTCAGTTTCTGTTCTGTTTCTTACGGATCAGACCCTTTTCTATGCCCTAGCTTTCCTCGCCAGCTTGATGACTGACCACACTGTCAGGGACTGGGCTTCACTTGCTCCTCGTCCATCTCTTATTTATTTCCTGTGGGCCAGATCAGTGCCCTTCCAGCCAATGTTTTGGCAGGCAAGCTCCTCCCTCTCGTAGTGCCCTTACTTGCCCTTTTCATTCTGGTGGCTTCTATTCTGTTCTTTTCTTACTAGCAGGCAGATGGAAGAGAAGGGACTAAGGGATCGCTGGGCTCTTGCTGTGATGCTGGCTTGCTGGGTTCTGCACTGGCTAGCAAAGATCAGGATACATTTGCTAAAAAGTTGGAGGTTTTGTATATACTACATGGGGCAAATAACTCAATAACTAGGCACTCTTACCAGCTGAGAGCCTTTTCAGTGGGTCCATAAACAAAAATATACTTTCCCACCAAGGAGGAAGGCCCTTGTTGTCTGGCTTTAGGACTGCCAGAGGCCACTTTGCCACTTCACTGGGGGTGCTCTTAGTGTCTGCTTTTCACAGCTCTGGTCCCAACAATCCCAAAGTCCAGCATGCGGAGAAACCTTTTTTCCTTCCAGGCTCAAGCCCACTCTGTATGTCCCTGTACTTGCTATACAACACTTGGAACTGGAGGAATATAAGTATAGCTATCTCTCTCACAACCAGTAAGGCTTCCAGTTAGACCCTATAGAGGGATGTCTAGACCACCCTCTGTGGTCTGGTGGGGCAAGGGTGTGTGCATGTGTTTCCAATGAGCCTAACGTGGATCCTCTGAAAGGGAAGAAGGACTGGTAAAGGATTCTAACCAAAACACCATCTGGGGGTTGAGGTGAGCCCTGATAGGAGGAAAAACCTTGGGGAACAAAGAACGAGGGAGAATCAGAAGTGGATGACTAGTCAGTGGAGACATTCATAACAGGGGAACTGCCAGCATGGGGTCGATTCTCAGAAGAATTCTCAAAATGCCTCACGAGACAGTTGATCAATGGGACACAACGAGAAAGCTCCATGCTCATCACAGCTCCAAAGTTGTAGGACCGTGCTTTCTTTTTCTTCTTCAAGGTCCAGGTCAACCCAGAAGGAGCCAAACACCTTAGGCTCCTGAGGATGGAAAGTGATGATGGGGAGATTAGCAAATTTCTTACCAAATCTCTCCTATATACTGTTGCTTCTAAGTCTAGAACAAGGGGTATGTTGAAGCGAGAAGGCCAGAAGTTCTAATTATGATAAAAACTTGAAATGTTCATCTTATACAATTTTTAAAATGGTACTAAAGCGAATACTTTGATATCTGACAGAATAAAAATACTATTTTCTGAGTATGTCCTAAAAAGGTATGAAATCTCCAGCCCAAGAATGTATAAACAGAATTGTGTACCATACCAACTGGGGTTTGTTCCAGATAGGCAAGTCAATTGCAAGAAGGATCTGGGTAAGTTTCCCCACATTGATAAACAATGCTTGGATACAGCAGGTGATTGAGGATTCAGTACAATCTTGACATTCTTTCCCTGGAGAGAAAATCATGTTTCACAAGTTGAGGACTCACTGTTCCAATCCTGCCCACCACTTCGGAAGTCAAGTCACCAGCCCTAGGCCAGTCTTTGCTGTTGACAAACTGGTTTCTGATTAGATGTCCCTATAACCCCTCCTCAGTCTGCAGTGCCTGTCACAAGCCCAGATTATTGTCTGTGTTCCTGTCCCACTGAATTTATAAATAATAAAAAGGGAAACTGGGCACAGGAGGTATTAGGGACTATTTGCTCAGTTATCTGTAAATGTAGCACATTCTAAAAATCAAGGTCCATTGTCTAAAAAATAAAATTGTGGCTTCTACACCATGATTTTATCCTATGGGAAAAAATAAGTCAACACAGCTTCAAGTTAGAAGACCTAAGTTTAAGCTTTTCTTTTCCATGAACATCCATTTAATCTTATGGTTATAATTAAAACTCTCTAAAGCCCAGTTTATTTATTTATAAACTTGTGATAATACTGTTTTATCATGGTCCTTAAAAGAAAAAGAACTAGTTGCATAGTTTATATGTATAAAAGCATACATGCATACCTACATATGTATTTACATACATATCATATATATGTGTGTATGTGTGATTGTGGAAACCAATTCTTTGGAATATAATACCTTACATTTTATTAATGGGTTGGATCACGTTGTAGACTGTATTTACAGAATGTAGTGTATTATATTGTAAGGAACTGGCTCCCATGTTCCATAAAGGGAGTCAAAAGCTGAGACCCAGGAGAGTCAAAGGTGTGGCTCCATTGTAAAAACAAGCAAGCTCAAGACCTATGAAGAAATATGGGTTCCTAGAAACATTTCCAAGTTCAAAGGGAGGAAAAAGCTGAATCCCAGTTTATAAGCAATCAAACAGAGGAAATTCCTTCTTTTTGAAGGAGGGTCAACCATTTCATTCTATTAAGACCCTCAGCTGATTGGCTGAGACCCAATCACATTAGGGAGGGCAATGCTTTACTCATTATACCAAATGAAATGTTAAACTTGACCCTGAATATGCAGAAGAATGTTTGATCAATTTTCTGGACACCCCAAGTCTCAGTCAGGTTGACACATAAGATCAACTCTCATAACCACAGATGTCTGGCTATCTGTCAGTACTTCATCTCTCTGCTCCCCTTTGTCACAAAGAGCAGTTTGGCTCATGTGAACACCTGCCCTCATAGGGCGTGGTGCAAGCACTTCCCACTTGTTAATAATGAAGGCTGGTCTGTAAAGAGTATACTTCCAAAGCACCACTTAAATGAGAAGTTATTATGGCCTTCTGTTGCCAGAGATAAGCTCAGATATGACCCCTCTTTGCCCAGGGGAAACTCTATTACATGAACCCCCAAACCAAAGTTGTGACCCTGACCTTGGCAGGAAACCCCCAACACTGAGAATCCTGAAAGGTCAAAGTGTCCCAAATTGCCAAGGGAACCTCAACTCAGTGAACCCATAAAAGCTAAAAGGGGTGCCCAAATTTGCCCAAGAGAGCCCCCATGTAGTAACCCCAAGGTCAAAGTGAGGACCTTCACTTTTCCATTGGAACCCCAACTCTGAGAACCTCCAAAGGCCAAGTGGAGTACCCCAACTTGTCCAAGGGACACCACATACTGAACCCCCCAAATCAAGGTGGGTCCCCACTTTTTCACTGGCCTGCCCCATGAACTCTCCAGGGGCCAAAATGAGACTTCCCACTCTGGGCACCCCTCCAGGTGTTAACTCTTAGTCTCCTTGCTGCTTGCTGTGAGTCAGGTGGGTTCATTTGGTTCCCAGTGTCCCACTAGTCTTTTGGTAGATGGTTTCACCTGCTCACTGGAAGCTACTGGGAAACCACTCTGGCCAGTATGGCGTGGGTGTGTTTGCAATTAGGACTTTTTGTAGCCAATTGGGAGTTTTCCTGTATAGGGAACCTCCCTTGTTCCTTGTTCCTGTTGGGAATATTGAACACAGGATGGGCTGTCTGTTGATGACTGCTTCTTTATAATTCCAAAGCTTTTCCTTAATAAGTTTTATGAATTATAGCTATTTTTGTATAATCACACCCTGCCCCATTGCCATGTGTTTATGCTGTCTCATGCTATCTTCCGTATCCTGTAGACTACAAGTAACCTAATAGAGACATGCTTGTGAAACTTTGTGCCCTTCCTGCCCTGTCTGATTGTCTGATTGCTAGCTCTCTTCTCTCTCTCCGTCACTCTCTGTCTGTCTCTGTGTAATCTCTCTGTTTCTGTCTTGCGCTCTCTCTCTTGCTCTCTTTCTTCTTAATACCAGTAACTGTCCTTACTGCCTAAAAAATGCCAAGGTTCCTTACAAATATTAGCTCTCTCATGCTTCAAATTCTAAGGAACCCTGAATGCACAGCACACTGCCATATCATCCAATGTTCAGGAATTCATAACTTGATATAAAAAACCAACACCCTTCTGGTAAAGTTCAACTGGTGTGTGCCTGTTGATAAGGCACAGGGATGCAGTAAGAACTTAAGATCAAGAAATCTGGAGCTAAAAGTAAAAGGATTCATTTTCTGATGTGACTATAAGTGGTGCTTGTTACACTCTATGAGTGTGTTGATCAAATAATTCTTTAGCAAACATTTATAAATCATCATTAACTCATTTAATATTTCAAACAATCCTACCAAGGCGATGCTATTTTTGAGTTTTTTAAAATAGATAGACTGAGGCACAGAGGCATAGAAACTTACTCCAGTTAACTGGCTAGTGGCAGAGAGAGGGCTTGAACTTACACAATCTGATTTTGCCTGTGCTACAGATAGGAAAATTTACCTTTGGAAGACATGTTACATACAAACCTAATACTGATTATTGAATTTAGATGGAAATGGTATCTTGTAACAATTTGATTTGCAGTTTGATGCACTTTTAAACTCCTTTCACAAAATAATTTATTCCATTTTGGAGAAGGGGTTTTCTACCACATGGAGTTCCAAAATGAATAATAAATTATTGTTTCTTAGGAAGGTCTGTGGAATAACACTGAACTTTGTCTTCATTCTTTTCTTCTACTACTTCGTGCTCTTTCCAGGATTCCAAATCTAACTGAAAGAAAAATGCTTTCAATAATTGAAGCTGACCAGAGAGAAAAAAGGGTTTTCAGAAGCCCATACATAGCCTTTTACACATAAGAGCTACTTCTCAGTAAGTAGGTACTAGCCACGGATAATTTGGTATGTGTATTGAGAACAAAAATATTAGGGTATTGAATTGATGGAAAACAAACAAACAAACAAACAAACAAAAAACAAATGGAGAATAGTACTAAACCAGTAGCCACTCTACCACAAATTAGATTAAAACTAATTCTATATTTATAGTGGAGGCCAAGTCCAGGAAAAGAGTTGTAAAGTAAATAAAGAAAATAAATATAGCTTTCAAGTCTCAGCTAAGGGAGAGCAAAAGAAATCAGCCTTTTAATAGTTTTATAGATGGTGAGTTTCAAATCAAAGTTAACTTTTGCTATTCAAATTAACTTACTCCAGAAAAATACAAATTTATGTTTTGGGGGGAGACTTTTACAGTGTCTTTTGAAAAGTATGTAAAAACTTCATGCATGTCAAGTAAGTGACAAAACAGCATTTGGATGAGTTAACCATAAATGATTTCAAAATAAGAGTTGTATTCCTGCAATTATATGGAAATACTAAAATCCAAAGAAACAGAACATACAGTGTGTGTTTGGGGGGTTGGGGGTACCAAATATTGGAAATTTGTTTGAAAATAAATTATTGGAATTTTTGCCAAGGCTGTTATCTAAAATGATTCTTTATGATTATAATCAATAAGTCTCACTTTTACTATTTTTACATTTAAAGTAAGGATCTTAAGCAAACCAAGTCACAAGAGTAAACATTTTCTGAGGGATGAGCAAAGTATACAGTTTATATGTTCTCATATTCCCATTTAGTTATTTTAAATACTTTCACTGCTTTCCACTGTATCACCACCTGTATACCCTTTATCCCATGTTGAAAACGTGTAGAGACAATTAGAATGATGATAAGGCTGACTTTGAGTTCAGTTACATGTCATATTCCCTACTTTGTACACCCTTGGTTGTGCTCAGGCTCTGAGCTTCTAGGGGTGGTCCTCAGATCAAGAGGACATGGTCATCAGAACAAGATTAGTTGTTTCTATTAGAATTTTGGCATCTGAATAAGTAGTGGAGACAGAGTGATGTTAGTAGCTGGGCTTCAACCCACTCTGTAGACCTGCTCAAGAGTCTGTCTCCAGAGATCCTTGACTTTGACGAGATATAGTAACTGCACAGAATCTAGGTGCTTCCTTTGAGGTACGAGATGAATGTGAGGGATATGTGTGTGTGTATATGTGTGTGTGTGTGTGTGGTTTTATGTGTGTTTATAGTATTCATTAAGGTGGTTCACAAATATTTCATCTTTTCTTCTTTCAAAGCATATGGTGGATATTTCCCTACCTTACTGAAACACAGTATAGGCCTTTGATTTGTTCCAGCCAATGCAAAGTGAAGTGCTGTGCAGTTCTGGGTAGCAGTTGAGAGCTAGTACATGCACGACATCTTTCTCTTATTCCTCTAGTACTGTAATGAGCAAGGTGCCGGTGGTGGAATGGAATGGATGACAACAATGGGCAAAGCGACCCTGGCTCATCCTTAATGGATATACAATGTAAGTGATAAATAAACCTTGTTTCTCTAAGCCACTGAGATTTGGGGGGTTATTTATTTATGTGGTATAGTCTAACCCAAGTCTGATTAAAAATTGGAAGGAAGAAAGAAACAAATTGCAGGATTCACTGTGGCAGAGAGTGGCTAATAATTTCACAAATCTGTTTTTGTTTTCCTAGGTGCACAATTAAATCACATTTCCCAGTTTCCCTTTTGACTGAATTCTAACCAATGGAATGTAGATGAAGTTTTGGACTCTGCTTCCAAGTCTCACCCTTGGAAAATCTCCTGAATAATCTGTCTTCTCCACCTGCCATCTGGAGACTAAGACTCTGAGACTCAAGAACAGGAGTCAGTAAATGTTTTAAATAGTGTCATAGAGCACATATTTCAGGTTTTGTGGGTCATAGTATTTATCACAAGTACTCAATTGAACTGTTTTATAGGAAAGCAATCATAAATATTATATGACTGTGTGTGCCAGTAAAACTTTGTTTATAAAAACAGATGGTAGATGGATGTGGCCTGTATGGCCAGCAGCAAGAAGGAGCCTGAGTGAGTAACTCTGTGGTGTCTACTTGTGCAACATCCACATCATAATATTAACTCTATAAAAAGCCTTCAGTTAAGTTTAGGCAATATGCTATCTTATCCCAGAAAAAATTCCAGATGGATTGATAATTCAAACAAAGAAAACTATGAAACTAAAAGGAAATGCAAGGGATTCTTAGAATATTTGTCATTTTGTAATGCTAACTAGAAATATTATGATAAAATTCCAGAAGCTATAACAGAAATAGTAAACAGATCTGGCTACAAAAATAAAGCTTCTTATAGTGAAGTGTACTATAAAAAATGTCACCAATAGGAGAAAATATATACAACAATGACTCACAGTGGGAAAGGGTTAACCTGGAAAATTACTAATAGTTTCTAGAGATCAATACAAAACAGACAGCAAAACAAGAAACTAGATACAGGATACAAAGAAATAATTCTCAAAAGAAGGCATGTGTGCCAATAAGCATATGAAGCCATAACCTAACCAGTGATCAGAATGTACATAAAAACAAACTAGCGTTTTTTAAAAATCAGAACAGTCAAAAAGTGTTTGTGAGTGAGTATAAGAAATAGCTTGTATACTCAAGTGATTCAAGTATGAATAGATAAACATTCTGGAAAGCAATTTACAGTATTTGTAAATACATAAAAATGCACAAAAACTTTGACGAGGCATTTCTGCAAGTAACTTATACTACAGTAGTACTTTATGTAAAAATATATTTATATTCATGTCTGTTGTATTATTCGTAGGATCAAAATATTGAATCACATTTCACCATTTGTGAGTAGAGGAATGGTTAAATAAACTGGGTACATACACACTATGGGATAATAAATTGTTGTTCAGAAAATGATGGAGATAGATATAGGTTGACAAGAAAGTGTGTTCGTGACATATTTTTCAGAGATAAAAGCAAGTCAGAACTACATGTACAGTTCCTGACCTAAAAGGGGGTGGGTTGAAGGAGGAGAAAATCTATGTATCTTGAAGGAATTGCACATGGTTAACATGGGTAACCCTTGGGGTGAGGAACTTCTATTTTTAACTTTAGATATTTCTTTTTTTCCCCTTTGTATGCCATTTTTACTACTGTGATTTTTTTTTTTTTAATAAAAGGACAGACGTCAAGAGAGAATGAAAGAAAAGCCCGTTGTGAACACTGGCTAGTGCCAAGGGGTTGAGAGATGAATGGCAGAGGAACAAAGAGTCGTTGAAGACTTGCTGAGGCAAATCCAAAGGAATGAGTCAGCTCTTGGTGTTCCAGTGGCAGTGGATTGTGGATCGAGATGTTATGACCTGGAACCAGGGTTCTGCTTGGAAATTTTCCAGGAAAGAGGATGATTTGGGGTGAGAAGAGAAAGGATAACCTGCTGGCCTGAGGGCAAAACATGTTGGAAGGAGCAACAACAAAAAAAGCAAAAATCAAACTATGTCCTTTGGCTGAACTTGCTAGTCTACACAGGAGCTAAATATTAGGTTATCTCTTCACTGCTTTTCTTCCCCCCTAGTTAATAACCCACTCTTCTCAGAAACTGTTACCTGAAATTAATATATACTCACTGGCAGGTTTTATTTAGTGAGATATTTATTTTGTTTTTAAAGGTCATGTGTCACTGTGGATTGTAGGAAGATACTTCCAGTTTCATTCAACCTTAGTTGTGCCAAAAGGAAGATAAATGAGGCCTGTGTAGCTTACAGGTGAACACACTATCATTCATTTAGTCACTGGTATGTATTAGTATCTCCTGTTTAGCAAGAGTAGTTTTGTTACAAGTCTGATTTCTAGTGAGACAAAACTCTTCTCTTATGTGTATTCACTATTTATTTTAAATAGTGCATTGTTGATCTATTATTGAACAGAAGTTATCTACTATAACTTGTACTCTAGATTTCCCAATATTATGTTTATGAGTTGCTTTATAAACAACAACCTACTGGTGTTACTTATGGAAGCCACATTGTAGAGGATAGGGGATCTTGTTGTGAATCCAAACTCACTATTTAAAGGAACCGCTAAATACTTTTATGTCACAATACATAGATAAGTTGAAGGCAGATTCAGGTCTTTTTCTGGATGGTTGGGCTGTGAGTGCTTTTGCTCAAATCTTTCGCATGTATGTTCTTGTCTAGAGTGGATCCTGAGACAGGGATACATGTGTGACAATGAGATGAGTAAATGGTTTTCTCAGGCTGCCATAACCAAGTACCACAGCCTGGGTGGGAGGCTTAAATAGAAAGAATGTATTGTGTCCCCATTCTAGAGGCTAGAGGTCTGAGATCAAGATGTTAGCAGGGTTTCTTTGGAGTGTTGTGAGGGAAAAATCTATGCTCTTGGTTTGTAGATGGTTGCCTTCTCCTGTGTCTCTTCATATTGTCTTTGCTCTATCTGTTTATTTCTTTATTTCCAAATTTCTTCTTTTTATAAGGATGCCACCCATATTGCATTAGGGCCCCCTCTCATGACCTCATTTTAATGATGTTATGTCCAAATTAGTCACCTTCTGAGGTACTGGGGGCTAGGATTCCAATGTATGTTTTGTGGGACATATTTCAACCCTAACAGATAATATAAAATTGAAGGTAATAGTAAAAGTGGGGTCTTTCACTCACTACCCAGGTTTCTTTGTCATATCCCACTGTTGCTGCCTCCCAGGTTGTATTCCTTGCCCCTTCCCCAAGATGATTCCTGTGCATCATCGCTCTATCATAATAATTAGGTAACTGCCCATTTAGCTCCCCAGAGAGACTTAGACATGCTCTGTGAGCAGGGTTGGTAACCTTTGTTCCTAGTGTCTTGCACAGTGCCTGGCTCAGACAAGGTGAATGAGAAGGTGATGAACAAAGATACAATATTCATTTTTGAAAAAATTCCAATCCACATTGTCATTATTTTCCATATTGCACAAGTAAATGTAAGTGAATCTTGACACATCCCTGAAACAATGGCAAGTAAATCTGAAAACTAAAAAATACTTATTAGGTCTACAATAGTGCACTGTGGATTCTCAATGAGGTTGTTGGAATATGAAAGTTTAAATCAGGGCCTTGGGATCCTAAGATTCAGCTGCTTTACAAACAGTGCAAGTTCAGCCAAAGGATACTGCGTCCTACTTACATTAATAATGAACTTTAGATTTAGAGTGTAATTTAAAAATTACAGTTAGAGAAAATGGAAATACTTCTGTGGAGATTATTCTATGGTTAGTAAACAGAGCTCATGAGGAGAACCTATGGGAGTGTTTTGTAAAACTTGGGGAAGACAGGTCAGAAGGCAGGGTGCTAGTGGAGACATGGTGTTGCTGAGTTTTCCTGTCTCCACTGAATGTGAGATGAAGGAAGAATTTCCCAACAGAATGCAAAAAATCACATGCTTTGGCTTCTGGTACAAGCTGTGGTTTTGCCTCTCTCTGTCATTTAAATGAAAACACCTAAAATACACTGAGCCAAGTTCTTTCAGGGCTCAGAAGAATTCTTGTTTCACTGTGGGTCTGCTTGCCTACTCATAAACCAGACTTAATTTATACCTCATAAGAAGGCAGGCTGTTGAATCTGATGCATGGAGCCCAGTTCCTGGCACACTGAAAGCGCTCCAAAAAAGAGTACTGAGAAGTGTAGTGCAACCACCCTGTCCATGACACCAACTGTAGGGCAGACATTGCAGTCTGGGTAGGTAGGCTCTTTATTGGTTCTAGCAGTTTCACAGACACGGTAGGTAGGGTAGGGCAGTGTCAGGGTGTTGGAAGGCAGGCAAGCCCCCAACCCCCCAATCTTCATGCACTTCCTTTTTTTTTTGAGACTGGGTCTAGCTATGTTGTCCAGGGAACTGCGGACTCACGTTGCCTGGGGTAAAATGGACTCAAGTGATCCCCAGTCTCTCCCTCCCAGGTAGCTGCGATTACAAGTGCGTGCCACCACGCCCAACTATTTTTTGAGACTAGGTCTCACTATGCTGCCCCGGGTGGGTCTTAAACCCGTGGACTCAAGAGATTCCTAGTCTCAGCCTCCCTTCCTAGGCTGGGATTAAAGGTATGCGCCACTGCACCCAGTCTCATGCTCTTTCTCTTTCTGACATTCTCTTGTGTTCTCTCATCCTGTGCGCTCCTCCCAAGGTGACTTTGCCCTTTCATCACTTCCTCCCAGACCCAGCTGTGCCCACTCACACACGAACACATCCACAGGACTGGGCATGTACAACCCTGGGGAGGGTACAACACCACTGGTGCTGGTCACAGAGGCTAGTAGTTGAAGGACAAAAAACTCTACCATTTCACTTAACTACAAAAAGGAAAATGATAGCCAACATTTATTAATGATTTACTATATACCAGCCCCCACCCCAAGCACTTGAAGTGTTATTGTTAGTTTCATACCAATCATGTGAGGTAGGTGCTTTCCTTTCCATTTTATAGGTGAAAAAACTGAGGCACAGAGAAATTAACTTGCCTCTAGTCATAGAACTAGTAAGTAGAAAAACTCCCATGCAAATCCAGGCAGAATCCTGTATTCAGAGTCTGTGTTCCTGGTCACTGTACCAGTCACTGCTAGAGGCTTATCAGCAAATAAACACTGGGGTTTTTAAAATAAAAAACCTGACATGTTTTTTCAAAAAAATTACTATGTTGTGATCCCAACTTTCACATCTTTTCCCCCCCCCACTATTCGTCCTTCAATGTTTTGAATGGGATTTTATTTATTAAAATACTACAATAAGGGACAATTCATTTTTCATTGTTATTAATCAAAGACATATGTAACCGTGCTCCTGGTGATATGAGGTAGCAGCATGATCTGAGTTGATATCATTCTTGTCAGAAGCAAAACAGCTTGATATTTGGGCTGGCTCATGCAGCTTTATCACTGCACAGTTTGCGCTGGGCTTTCTCAAATACCTGCGATAGCTAACTGGACTTTTCTCCCCATATTAAGTTCATAGAAGTTAATAGTCTGCAATGAATCACCTCTGATGTTCGTACTTGATTTCTGTCTATTGCAGTTGCATCTGAAGTATGCAGGTATGTTCCCCCGATGATTCCTTTCTGATTATGTGAGCTCTGAAGATGGACAGATGTACTACAGTAACAGCAAGAGACTTTGGGATAACAGACTTTTAGATGAGGCTATTTAGGGCCCAGAGTATAATTTTCAAAATATATTCCTTTATTAAATGCTAAAAGTGAGTGTTTTAAGGTAAGAGTCAAAATAACTGGAGATAGTTGAGTGTCAGAGGGTCGTTAGAGGGTTATCTGTATCCAGAAGCTAACATAGCCTGAACAGATAAGGATTTGGACTTAGAACTGCTCTGCTCTGCTCTCTCTCTCTCTCTCTCTCTCTCTCTCTCTCTCTCTCTCTCTCTCTCTCTCTCTGTGTGTGTGTGTGTGTGTGTGTGTAGGACAAGTAAACAAGTGTTTGCTAGTTAACCACCTTTCAGTAAAAAAAGACTCCTGTAGCAATGCCAATTTCCTTATTGAAACTACTCCCAACATAGCCAATTTCAATGTACAAACAGTTGAACAACAAGTTATATATTTGTTTTTGCTTTATTTTATTTTTACACAATCAGTATGAATCTGCTTCAGCAAATCCCTGGAAATAAACAACCATGTTTATCAGCAGTCTCAGGGAAAACCTGTAAATGCTATTAATGAGAATTGGTTTCTGACAGGGCAAGTAAAGGAGAAAATAAAGAAAACATCAGTTCTAAGATAAAGTCTGAAAGAGAAGTCTGGTAGCCAGAAGTGTTCTGAGGCAAAGAGGCCACAAAAAGGAGACATTTCAGAAATTAGCAATCTATTTACCAAATTGAGACTGAAAGCACTGAATGCAAGGGCATATCCCAGAGATGATGACTGATTAAACTGGCGGGTGCAGGGAGGGAGGCTGCAACCCCAGCAGAAAAGATCTGCTTCCTCAAACCAGTCCCACATATTACTTCTGTCCCACATATTGATTATCATTGTCCTACTATGCACTTGCCTCTTGTGCAGTATGCTCTCCTTCCTTTCCCTTCAAGCACCTCTGGCAACACTGACAAGCATTGTTCACCAGGAAGTCACAGCCAAGGGCTCCAAGTCAGGAGTCAACAGCATGCAAGGCCAACAAACAACATCAACAGTTCTATTGACACAATTTAGCAAGAGTACCTCTAGAAGCTGACAATATTTGGAGATCCAGGTGGATGGTTAGCAGGAAGCCAGATTTACACAAGTCCCTCAGCAGAAATCACAGTGAAAAGGTAGGACACTGGTCCAGGGTCAAAGGATATAATGGGAATATCTGTAACCAGGTGCAAAGTGATGCCAAAACTAAGCAAGGAGAGGGACTTACATTTCAACCGGCATGCACAGTTGCAAGACTAGTTGGGTTCAGAAAACAATAATAAGGCTTATTTACAAACAAGGAGAAAACCAAGAGTCTCTGAGGCCATGAGTGTCCAGTCATGATACCCCAATTATTATTCAGTTTCTAGGTCCTAAAATGCTTCCAAGATGCTATCTTCTCTCCTCCCCGGATCTCAAAGAAATATTTTACGAAGGAGCATGTGTCTCCTATGGCTTCTTGTCACTCCAAATCAGAAGCATGCATTTCCCACAAAGTCCACCTTCTAACAGGTCCAACTCCTCCTTTTCTGGAAGGCTCACAGATTCCACTTTTCTAGTAAGCAATCCTCTTGTCTTCAGAGGCACATGGGTTCCAAGTTTTTCAGCATATATAGATTCTAAATTTTTCAGCAAGCTATCCTCTCATCCGAGTTCCAAATTCCAGTTTTCAAACCAAAGGCCCATACTTGAATTTCTTATAACTTTTCTCTGTCCCCCGCTGGCCAAATCCCAGGGTGCTGATCTTCAGTGCCGAAGTCTGAAAACTTCACTTTCTTTCATGCCCACCATCCCAAAATGCCCTGCCAGGACAGAAGGCTGTTAGGGCCTTTCTCTCCATTTGGCTGCTTCTGCACAGCCTTTTATCTTCTCAATGCAAAATCCACCCATAGTGCTTCTTTCCTTGCTTGCCTCAAGGCACGTATTGTGTCACCACCCAGTTATATGACCAAAGTTATTACACTAAGGAGCCATGTTCAGAGAGTGCAGACTGTCAATACCATATCCATTTCTCCCTCTCACTTAGAAACTTTATTTGCAGCAACTTTTGGCTATGTGACTAATTTCTAGCCAATGAAGTACAAGTGGAAGTTGTGAGGTGGAAGATTCTGGAAAGTTCTGTGAAAAGAGAGCCAATTGCTGTTTTGTATACTTTTATCCCTTTTTCCTCCTTTTTTCTGCTTTTTTCTTTGAAGATAACAGTGATGGCTGCTGATTCAACAGGCAATTTGGACCACGAGGCAGTTTTGAAATTAGAAACCAGTGCTAAGGATATTGTTCCAGAAAGAAAGAGAGTGGTTTCTTACCACCAAACAGCCATAATAGCAGATCTGGACTATGTACCTTTGGATGTTTTTCATGTGAGATAAAAATAATCTTTTATCTTGTTTGAACCAGTTATTCCCCGTTATAGGTGCCAATTAAAATTCTTGTCTGATTAGCTAGCTAACAAGCCAGTTCCTAAGGAATAGGAATTAGAGATGGGGATTTTGTTTGAAGAATTATAGTTCAAGGTGGGGAAAAAGGAAGAAGCATAGTCACTTGGACTAGGATGTAGATAAAAGGAAAACGAGCAACACTGCTTGAAGCCTATGTCTCTGAAAGAGTGAGTGACTTCAATTTGAATCCTAATGCTCCCACCAAACGTTCCCTTTTGTCAATAAACCACAGGCGTGATAGCAGATGGCCTACGGAGAGCAGTCAAGTGCTAGCCGCTGTGAGCAGAGAAGGGCCGTCTCTGTGCAAGGGGCCAGGTAGGTCACCGTAGCAGAGGGAATTGCATTGAGAGTGAAGATTTCAGAGATATTTTTGTATAGTTTTCATTTGGAAAATCAGTCTGCATTTGACTTTTCGCAGGCTGGTGGTCTACTTCTGGACTCTCCTGTCTGACACTATCATATCAGGAGTGGATTTCTGGAAGCTGGAAAATGATGAGACCCGGAAGTGTTAAGGAGTAGAGATGGATGGCAGCCAAAGAACAGACAACAAGAATTGCTGGCGAGGATGTGGAGAGAAAGGAACACTACTACACTGCTGGTGGGAATGTAAACTAGTCCAACCACTATGGAAAGCTGTATGGAGGACCCTCAAGTTAATGAAAATGGAATTACCATTTGACCCAGCAATTGCTCTCTTGGGAATCTACCCAAAAGAGACCTATATGTGGGTA